>NNCF01130670.1:246312-270427 GCA_002313205.1 Laupala kohalensis
CGTGGACTAACTGCGTTAACTAAGATTCGGAATGCGTAACACAATTTGCTTAATTGGGAATTAAGATTGTCAATGTGACAATTCCATTTGAGGTTGTCTTGAATTTGGAGACCTAAGAATTTTGTATTCGTATCAGTTTTTAATGGTGATCCGTTTAAAGATAGGGAAACCTGGGGTAAAGATTTTGTATTACTGTTGTGAAATGTCATAGACACTGTTTTGTCAGTGTTTACAATGAGACGATTTGCATGGAACCAAGTCGAAAGGTTAGACAAACCTTTTTGNAGTAAATTAGTGTCATCAGCAAAAAGAACCATTTTGCAATCTGATGTGGATGATGACATGTCGTTCACATACAATAAAAAGAGTATAGGGCCGAGAATTGATCCTTGGGGTACTCCGCAAGTAAGTGGCTTTGTTTTTGAAAGACAACGCTGAAGTATAGGCATGGTTTTTCAATGAATTGTTCAACTTTTTTAGATATTTCATTACTTCTCTCATTTTTGTGTAGTTCATGTATAGTTTTGGCCAGGAAAATGCAAATTATGTGCCCAAAATTTTAAAAACCTTTCAAAATATCCCGATAACCTGACCAGACCCCTGGTACTGCCCCTTCCAAAAACATAATACAGAACCGCCCTTGTCTCTATTATAGATTCTTAAGACAAAACATGTGCCACAAACGATAGTTTTCACACTTACGTTTCAGATGCATTGTATAACTGAGGAAATATTCGATAACTTTTAGCCAGGGGAAAATGGCGACGAGTCGGGAATCGAACCCGTGGTTCCGGGTTTGATCGCAGGGGTGTTAACCATTACACTAGAAATATTGATATATTATATATATATATAATGATATATAAACTCTGAATAGAAATATTCATATATTTTCATCACAGAGTCGACTCTCCTTCAATTTTAAATTATATACTAACGATGACGTTCTGATTACACCCCTGCATGACCTCGTATCATAATAATCAGAAATGTATTCCACTCGACGTGTCAATTATGGTAATGAAATTTCCAGAAAATGCGTGCTATTGTAAGTGGAGTTTCCCTTTGCAATGAGACTAGCTTCTCATTTAGTATTTTTTCTTTGAGCTAAAAACGTAGCGCTATATTAAAATCATTTTTGGAATATTTTATACATACGGAGCAGTTTTCTTTAAAAATAACGTGGAAAAATATTTTAAATAATAGTTACAAGTTTTTTATAGTATCAGAATCGGTAAAAAACAGAGTTTCCATTTAAAATTTAAATGGGGCGTGTGTGATTAATTTCACATGCATGTCCCCATCGAAAATATCTTTTCATCTAACATTTTTTTTGGTACGATGCGTAGTTTTCGAGATATTCAGTAGTCTCAGGTATAAAAAACACCGAGTATACACGTAATCCATAACATATAAAACTATAACAGCAAATTTGTTATTAAATGTATTGTTCAACTTTTTTTTTACCATTATGTTTCGTTTACCTGTAAGCAAATTACACCCATTTACCATAATGTGAAGAAATTTATATTCATACAGCGTCACATTATCATATTGTTCGTTATTATCATAAGTGTTACATTATCATGAGACAATTGACAGTAAATTACTTGTTTGAATTTATTTGAATGAAAAATTTATTTACTTTTCTAATTTTAATTTTTCCTTCATCAATTACCCTTAGTTATTCAGAATTATATGAAACAATTTACATTTAAAAGAAAAGTAGAATGATATAACCTTCCACAATTTGAAAAAAATATTTGATAAATTACAGTACAGACTTGTTTTGGGGAGCTTTCCTCGTCAAGAGAGTTATACACAAAAGTAGGCAACATAATTGTACAAGAAATCTAAAAACTGATGGGGCCCCTTGAGTTTCCAACAAAAGACGCGGAAAATTAGATTTCCGTAAAACTGTTTGAAAAACATTAAATTACACATATGATTGAAAAAGAAAATTGATAATTTGAAACGGAAAAACTTACGTTGTAATGAAAGTCACTCATTTTCATTTTTATACTAGTATAAATAATGTAACCAACGTTGCTTTCAACAACGATGAAATCAATGTATTGACACAAGGGCTGAAGTTTGCACCAAAAATTCCAACTACAATAAAATATTATGCTCAACTCGCCTGTCGAACTCGCCTCGCTACTCGACCCGTGTAAACCCGGCTTTATGGACGATGGCGAAGTAAAAGAGTTCGTCAGAGCATCCAAACTTTCAGAATTTAATAGAGGATTCTTCTGGATTCTTCAGATAATTTGTAAATATCATCCCCGAAACTCTTGGCAAACTTTATTTTTTAAGGAAATTAATATTTTAACACTTCCCTGTATTTATATTTATGAAACGGTTATGTTTGTTGAGATCAAATTACTGTAGTGTCACGCTAGTTTCATACGAAACTGTCTTGTTCACGAACACAATACTCGCAATAGGCATAATATTCACCGTTCTAAAGTGTCAACCATCCTTTGCCAAAATGGGTCATATACCCTCCCGAAAGACGTTAGAGATAGTATTAAATAGAATCTCTCCAAATCAGCGGTAAAAAAAATTATCTACTATTGATTCTACAATGTAAAAGAATTCATAGATTTTAATAAAAGTTAAAATGGTTTTCTTTTCCTATCAAATGTTTTTAAATTTTATTTTACTTTTTAATTTTAGTTACGTCAATTTATCTTGTACTTTATCACACCATTATTCTAGTAGTCTCAAAATAAATGATTGAATTTAAAAACTATTTTCCTGTACGTTATTATTGTTTTGTTTGTATTTAGCCATCGCGCGGCTGTGAATTTTAATTCTGTAGCCCCATCCTGGTTCCGGTTTTCCTTCGAGTAGAGCAGGATTTTATATTCAGACTCTCCAGGCCCAGAGGAGGCGGTCTATTTATTGTAATAATTAAGCTCGAATTTAAAGTTATTTCGATAGTTACGATTTATTAACTATAACTTCCGAATAATCTGTGGTCAGAAAACGGTGTGTACTTGTGATCCATCGTTTCTTTTTGTTTTATTAAATTCAATTTAATTGGTATTTGTTGATTTTATAATACGTTGCTAATTTTGTATTCTTATCTTTTCAACCAAACCCTGCCTTAGAGCCCTTGATCGGAACTGATGGCGTGGTCCCTTGCTTGCTTCCAGAGAGTCAAATAGTTTATTGTCCTCCACGTGGTCATACGCAGTTTGTATCTGTTCTTTTGACAATTAATTTATTTGTCTACACTGTGTACAAGTCATATACATAGTGGCAATAGATAAATAAATAAATACTTTATTGTCAAGAGAGCAGTTACAAACTGCCTATGACCACGTGGGGGACAATTAACTAAGTTACTGCTACTACTTTAAAATAAAGTAATTAACACAGTGCATTGCCGTTCATGTTTTCTTGGGTTGCATTTTCAGTGAGTACTGTTACACGACTTCGAATATAGTAGTTTTAAGGGGTAAGAGCTCACCAAGGTGATCATAGCGTAATCCCAATGCGTACACCATCTCGCGACGTGGCAGTTGCAACGCCCCATCCTACAGCGGTGGAGTATTCAAGTGATCGCGCTGCCGAGACGTAACCTTGCACACCGCTTGTGTTCCGGAGTCCGAGCGGCTTCGAGTGATAATGCGACGAGGTCATAGATTCGTGACACTTGAATCCCGATATCCACTTCCGATTTCTTGCGCGATTCACGGGAAAACTCATTTGCGATGCACTGAGCACGCGAACGAAATCGCATTACGTAATAATTAGAATTCGACATTTCGCACGTTTAAACGGGTCCTTAAACTTCTATGAACTCTGTACTAAAAGAATAAATGGATGCAACACAAACATATTATAACCTGTTACAAATATAAAAGCAAGTGAAATACGAAATAATACATCATTATGTCAAGTATTCAATGTTATTAAAAAGCATTTTGTTTGTTAGAGTAAATTATTAATTTCATAAAAATGCACAAAATCTGCAGGAACAGCTTCCAATCACTTTCGTTTTACGGAAATGCCCGGGAAAAAACTTTCGTTGAACGTACACTACCGGGCACAACACTCTTAGGTCTAACACAGTTATTCAAGAAAAAGTAACAGAACATAAAGCACAACTACATTTAAGTGCAGTCCCATTGCAAAACACAAAACACTAGCGATCAGTGAATAATCGGAGTTGCGAGCGAATTTCGATTTCGACTACTAGCCTTCGTGGTACGACTTCTTCTGACTAGCGGACGTGGGGAAATTACCCGACCGGACGCTCTTCAAACTAGGACAAATCCGCGAAATCCCGGACAGATGCAACCCTAATAATGGGTATCTCCTAGGCATCGACAACATTGTCGTTATTCTGAATCCTATACTTTTCTTATGAGGAAAACTCGCAGTGATTTCATTTTTTGAACATGGTATAGTGTGCCGGATACAAATAAAATTGTGATTGTTCCCACCTTTCTCCCAAGGGATGCATAGTGAGCTATTTATTATTATCATTTTAGTGCATTAAACCCTATAAAAGTCCGACAAAACGAGGCGCGTTTTATTATAATGATGGGCCGATTTTACTAGCGAGCTCAAGGTTCCAAGTTCTTGAGAACCCTGAAAAATATATTAAATATTTAGTGATTAAAAGTTCTTGAATATTATTTTTCAACAATTAAATTTAATATAAATTACTTCTAACATTGTAAATTAATATTTTTATAACATGCAAATACTTTCAATATGAAAGAAAAATTCAATAAAATATTCCATCGTCGCAAATAATTTAACTAAAAATGTAAAAGATTTTTACCTTTATAGTTAATGATTTTAATGACAATTTTTTTTGAGATTCAAAACGAATTGTCACTTCAAAGTAAAATATTGAAAAAGCTAAATTCTTGATTCGAGATATTTCGTTCTTCAAGACTGACCAATTTTTTCTGACATTCTGAGGTATTGCTAAACCTGTTAGTAAGAAACGTCACGTGTGTATAAAAAAATGTTGCTAGTTTCAAGGGAGAGGGCTGACTGATTCGTCAAATGTTATGCTGTGCACGCGTCGGTTTATAATGGTCAAAGCTGGTGGATTTCAGCACCCGAGTTCGCAATCTGATGTCGCGTTGACTGTCGGGCCGGCGCACCGCAGTTGTCAACAGCGTCCGACACACACAAAGAGCGCAGGAGCTGCTAAGCTAAGCGCAGTTGCTCTGATCCTCATCTTTGAGGTTTGTGGGGACGAGGCACTGGTCAGAACTGGCACTCAAAGGAAAATCAAGAGGCAGGGTGTTTCAAACATTTCGCACTTGAGTATTATCTACGTCCGGTTGATATACGCACAGATGGAGACGTTGTCACGACCTTATATTTAGTATTTTGATGTAACAAGTGGGTTAACTGTGCTAAAAACTACAAAAATATGCAAATTAAATAATTGAATATAATATTTTTAATCTTTTTCATATTCATAAATCGGTTAATTGTGCTGAAAACGACAAAAAATTAACAAAGTAAATTATTGGATATAATATTTATCATCATTATCATATTCATAAATCGGTTAATTGTGCGTAAAACGGCGAACGATAAACAAATTAAAATATTGAATAAATTTCTAATCATTGTGGGGCATTCAAAAAAATAATTAGATAAAAGCTGTTGTCGAAGCAAAAGAAACGATTGTCTTTTGTGAGTGAGTTATTCATCAATACATTTAAATTATTATTATTATTATTATTATTATTATTATTATTATTATTATTATTATTATTATTATTATTCTTACACAACATGAATTCTATTGACAGTCCATCAAAAACATATTTAAGCGTGAAGAAATCTGTCTAACCAAAAACTTTGTTTCACTTCGTTTTCTTTAAAAATGAAACTGCTTTCATTAGCAAATACGAATAAACAAGCCACAGATACCGAGACATGGCGGCTCTAGGTGGTGGGGATAGATCGACCATACTCTTTCTAGATCTACTCTGGGGTCATCAACCCGCTCATTAGCACTGAATATGAAATTAGTGTTAACACCTTACTGTAATGCTACGAGGTACAAATCGTGTTATCACGTAGATGATCACCTCTACAAGAACAGCGGAAAGAAAGATGTACGTCAAAACAACTTAGTAAACAACTCGTACCACTCGCACACTTCCACAGTCTTTCACGTCAATATTATCACTAAGACTTAGCTATACACCTATCCCACTGATATGATATTCCAGTAGAGGGGAAAATGACATTCTAAAAGCAAAAAGTATCGAGGTAGTTGTTAATCCTTTCCAAAACAACACTGGTACACACACACAATTGGTCTCTTCCAAAGACTAAACTTGTGAATTCTTAATTATTTAGTATATTAAAGGACACTAATTATGCGAACATTATTATAGATAATCATTATAAAAGTTATAAAATTAAAGATGTAATAATTTATTAGTATTCACTGATACATGGCCAACGTTTCGGTGCTAGTTTGGCATCATCTTCAGGGCCGCTAGAAATTGGTATTGAAAAGTAGAATTATAATAGAATAACAGGATTATACTTTAAGTATAATGATAATAAAACAGTTACAAATAAAGGCTGTAGAATTGTACAGGAAACAGTTATTCAAAGAAATGCTATAAATTGCACAGCATAATCATGCGTGCAATTAAAGGTCTGAAACAGATAATTTAAGTAACATATATGCAAATATTGTAAATAAATTAAATAAATTAGTGTTAGGTTAAATTAATTATAAAATATGTATGTAAATAATAAATTTTGTTTGTATATATTACAGTATGTGTATATATAACAAAATATGTGCGTATATATAAAATAGTGTTATTTTTTTCTTTCTTACTCTCGAGCTAATCTCAATAACCAGTTTATATTATATAATTTGGGGTCAACAGTACGGAGTATACAGATTTTCTCTAAAGTTGGGAAGTAATTGAAATCTGAATATGAGCATTATGTTTCTCCTTCAAATGTACCTCAAGACGACCTCGTTTCATTGATTTGTTGGTGAAGCATTGTTGGCATAAAAGACAAAATGGTCAACGTTCTTCGTGGACAGCGGGTATGAAACCAAATTTCCAAAATTCCTCCGAATACTGACGATTTATTTTCTTGCTTGCACCACTCATTTCACTATGGCTAACTTCTTATTTAAACGATAGATATCAACAAGTAGAAATATCCTATACTAAAAATAAAATACTTGAGCGTTGTCTTTCAGAAACAAAGCCACTTACTTGCGGAGTACCCCAAGGATCAATTCTCGGCCCTATACTCTTTTTATTGTATGTGAACGACATGTCATCATCCACATCAGATTGCAAAATGGTTCTTTTTGCTGATGACACTAATTTACTATGTAAACACGCCAATGCTCAAAAAGTTTTGTCTAACCTTTCGACTTGGTTCCATGCAAATCGTCTCATTGTAAACACTGACAAAACAGTGTCTATGTCATTTCACAATAGTATCACAAAATCTTTACCCCAGGTTTCTCTTTCTTTAAACGGAACACAATTAAAAACTGTTACAAATACAAAATTCTTAGGTCTCCATATTCAAGACAACCTCAAATGGAATTGTCACATTGACAATCTTAATTCCCAATTAAGCAAATTGTGTTACGCATTCCGAATCTTAGTTAACGCAGTTAGTCCACGTATTTCCCGTTGCGTATATTTTGCAAACGTTTACTCCCATTTACGTTACGGCATTACCTTCTGGGGTAATTCCGGTCAGAGTATTCAAACTTTCAGAATTCAGAAGAGGATAGTTCGGATAATTTGTAAATCTCACCCCCGAAACTCTTGTAAACCTTTATTCAAGGAATTAAATATATTAACACTTCCCTGCATTTATATTTATGAAACAGTCGTGTTTGTTAAGTCCGAATTACTGAAGTGCCACCCTTGCTTTATACGAAACAGTCTCGTTCACGAACACTATACACGCAATAGTAGTAATATTCATCGCCCTAGAGTGTCAACCACTCTTTGCCAAAAGGGACCATACCATTCGGGAATCGTTCTATATAATTCCCTGCCCAAGAATATAAAAGATATTATGAAATTGAATATCTTCAAATCCGCGGTTAAAAACTACCTCCTGCACCAGTGCTTCTACACTGTAAAAGAATTTATTGATTTTAACAAAAGTTAAATTCGTCTTGTGCTTTATCACGCCATTGCTGTAGTACTTTTTAAACAACTTATAACAATTTCAAAAACTATTTTCTTGCATGATTGTGTTGTCTTATGGCTCATATTAATTTAGTTTTATGTGTACTCAACATTGGCACGTTTGTGTACATAAATTCTGTAGCCCCATCCTGGCCCGGGTTTTTCTCCGGTTTTCCTTCGGGTAGAGGCGGATTTATCATACAGGTTCTCTAGGCTTTGTCTAGGGGCGGGTCTATTGTAACAATAAATCGTGAATTTAGTGTTATTTCAATTTTTAAGCACTATACTCAGAATAATCTATAGTTCGATAATAACTTACATGTAATTTTTTGCTTAAAATTACAAACATATTGACATTCTATTAGTATTATAACTCGCAGCTAACTTTTTATCTTATCTAGGAATTTTTGCTGAATTTTTTGAATCCGCCTCTGCCTTAGGGCCCTTGATCGGAATTGATGGGATGGTCCCTTGCTTGCTTCCGGAGAGTAAATTAGTTTTTTTTCCCTCCACGTGGTCATACGCAGTTTGTACTGTTTTTTGACAATAAATTTATTTATTTATTTATTTATTTATTTATGGGCTGAAATAAGTAAATATAAGATATATTAAAAACTAAAGAAATAATATGAACTAGAGTAAATGTAGACTAAAAATGCATAATTAGATATGTATGGCACATTTACCCCACCGCAAAAACCATACTTTTTCATTTGACAAACTTTTGATGCTTCTAAAACAAAAAATTATAATTATTACCAATTGCATTTACATACCATTTATATATTACTTATATTTATACAATGTATATATTTTTTAAACAACGAAACTAACAAAAATTTAACAGAAGCCTATTTCAAATTAACACCAACGGTGAATACTGAGCGTTACTGGGAAACAGTGCAGAAACTGAGATCCCGGATGCGCAGTATAACCAGTAACTCAACTCTAACGTCTAACACGGAAATCACGGCTACTAACATGACGGACAGAAGTTACTTATACTGGACGTTTATCCAGCTCGAGTAGCGACTGAGAGTCGCCTTACGGTTAACTTAAACTCTGGACTTGTCCATTTTCGAATCGCCCCCTTAACAATCGATTCCCCCCCCCTTTGGGGCGTGGGCCCTATGTTGGGAAACACTTGTCCAGACTTTGAAACAGACCAATTTTGTGTGAGTGCAGTGAAATCCGAAACCAAAGCAAATGTATGTATTCAATGGATCAATATATTCGCAAATCAAGTTAATTCATACTAGATCCTCCTTCACACATACCACAGAAAAAATTATAGAGATTAAGTATTATGTTAATGATAAAAAACAATAAGAAATTAATATTAAAGGAATACAAAGCACAAATATTAAGAATGAATGACATTTAACAACCCCCTCCATCAAGTATGTATAAGGCACTACATGGGATCACTTTTCTTCTTGGTCCTGGCACTAGGACATGCTTCAGAATTGGAGGACCAATGTCATACAACAAAGCTGTCCAAAGGAGTCTCTTTGCACCTCTTCAAGATTTACTTAAAATGGACTTCATTAAACAAGTTTCCAAACATTGTTAGAAGTGAAATTACGTCGCGTCATCGACGAAATCCGAAGCAACCGTCGAGAACCGAGTCGATGATAACTGAAGTCAACGAAATCGAAATGTCTTTGTGTCTCATTTTCCAAAAATTATTTTCAACTTGCATATATTTCTTCCGCGTAACCTGCACATGGAGAAGATATGTGATAACTTTCGGTCAGGTGAAAATGGTGACGAAACGGGAAGTTCTTCCGTGTAGGGTTCGAATATATGCATAACGAACCTTAACATGTAGGTACGTGTGAAACCGGTACTTAAGTGCACACTGCATTGTGTGCCACCTGGTTCATTTATCTCCTGTACGGGAATGTCTCTCAGGTCATCCGGGGTTTAGGTCAGGGTGGAAATGGTGTACAGTTGGGGACGGCGAACGGGTGGTGTAGTGATGAACACCCCTGCGATCGGTCAGGAGTCCTGGGTTCGATTCCCGGCTCGTCGCCATTTTCACCTGATCGAAAGTTATTTTCAACGTAATTACTATGTTCGCATTAGCAGAAAAAAAATTTTTGAGCAATAAAACTCAAAATTCTCAAAAGTTTCTGAAATTACCTGAACTAAAATAGTATCTATATATCTTTTCCATTAATAGTATCATTAACTCATAGTAATAACGGAATGTATGATAAGGGGAATGAAAATATGTTTAACGAATTAAATTACAATCAAGCAGGGTAGAAATGTTCAAATTTCTCAATACATATATACTATTTTTTGGTGCACTCTTTACTCTTTAGAAGAAGAAAAAAGGAATTGAAATTCTAGGATACCCCGAAATTGCTTCCTAACTCTTCCCAACATGATGCGTTATCGATCAACTTTGATTGATGTTGAGAAGTCCTTCACGATTTATGACTGGTCGTTTAGTGGATGAGTTACACTCGGAGATTTATAGACTAGAGCTACGGCAAAAGTCGTGGAACCTCTCTCCCCATTTCAATGCAAGTCGGGCAAAAAATTTAAAATTTTTGGAAACTCATGTTAAATGCTACAAGGGGGTTTTAGAGAGGGGCCATGAATAAACCCGCCCCCCGCCTTTCCGAGAAATTTTTTAATAAGGTTAGCAGGTTCTTATTATTTTTCCAGTACTCGTAACAGAAAATTCAAATATTTGCAGTTCCTGTTTTTGATTATATAAGTAGGTCGTCCCGAAAGAAAACAACGTTTGGGTATAAGTAATCAACAACTAAAGATATTATTGCATCACTTGTTTTACAATGTTACAGGAACTTAACCTATGTTTCAATGTAGTCGCCACAGCGGTCGCCATATTGTAACGAGAGACACATTTATAAATTCCGCTATTGTACTCTTTTGCCGCCAATGTTTAATATATGTAAAATTCATGTCTGGAGCAACAACAAACTCAATACTATATTATGATACTTTGCAATTAGGCGTGTACGTGTTTTAACCCATACCAGTTCCAGGGTATAACTTAGATTATAAATTTTACGTGGTAATCCCCACGAGAGAGGATTGGGTCACGGACGTCGGGACTAGTCTCCAGGTTGCGGGCCACGTTTGGTTTACGGATGACTCGCGGACGGGAGCGGGAACTGGCGCCGGGATCTGGGGACCCAATACAAGGCTCCACCTCTCTCTAGGGGGATACACCACAGTCTTCCAGGCAGAAGTATTTGCTATACTGGTCTGCGTTAATCACATACAGAATATGTCTGGACTTAATGGCCGCATTAACATATTCAGCGACAGTCAGGCACCACTAAGGGCACTATGTACCTATAGAACAACATCCAAACTTGTGTGGCAATGCCAACGGATGTTAGACACACTCTGTGAACGAAATCCAGTTACACTTTGGTGGGTTCCTGGGCGTATGGGAATCAGGGGAAATGAAAAGGCGGATGAACTGGCAAAGATTCCGGCCACTTTGTAGGTCCGGAACCCATCTTTGGAATATGTCCACGAAAGGTGAGGCTGGAGGTTGTCAATTGGACACACTAGCAACATCTCACCATCTGGAAGTCACAGCATACAGCCAGGCAGACCCCCGAGCTAATTGCTGGACCAATCCAGGAATATAAGAAGGTCCTACTAAATTTAGGTAGGAGTCATATAAGAAAAGTAGTAGGCATTTACTCATTATCCAATCATTATCCAAAATGTACTCTGTTTGCGCGAAGGTCTTGTCCAAATTAGACTCTGTTACCTAGGTTCGCATTTCCCGAACCTAGAGGATATCAGGAAGGCAAAAATCTAATCTCTGGTGTCCTTTTGCGAGACCCTGGGGATGAAATAACCCTGACTGTACTAAGGTGTACAAAGGACCTTTTAGGTCTATGTGCGGGGCTCTTCTAGAGGGAGGTCACCCATACTACAATCTATCTAACCCATACCAGCTTAAGTAGGTATTTGGCAACCATATGCGACGGCTTCTCTCCAATACAATCAACATGATATTTCAGAATTTAAAAAATCTCTTCAATTGTCTTTCCTGTTTTAAACTACGAGCCTGATTATACTATAGAGAAAGTAATATTCATATATCTTTACCTACTACTACTACGTTTTACCTACGCTGGTGTTTCCAATGTAAGTCAAAGTATACTTCGCGCTCCACCCTAAAAGAGAAAAAACTCCAGCAACAGCTTCCAAGTACGATTAAGTACCTGATACGTAAAACAAGCTTCCTAATTTTAGTACTTCATCAGAACATGTTTGTTGACACTGCTGCAGTAAATTGGTTTTCACTAAGCCTCACTTCACAGGACTAATTGCCTTTTGTGAATGAGTAATGACAAACGGATAAAGGGATACAGTGGACATCAATAGCATGGTCTTATGCCTCCGTTACCCGCGGGGACTACAAAACACACAGCACACGTGAAATGCACGCAAATGAGATTATCACATCCCATTTCGACGGAAGAGAAACAGAAGTAATAATGATTGCAATGTGCTTTTTACCGTGTACAATTAATATGTAATAAAAAACTAATATAGTGTGCAAGGTTGAATATTTTGCTTTAAAAGAAACATTTAAATGTCAAATGTGTATATTTTAAAGGTGATATGGCGTTTTTTGTTTCGATTATAGAGGATTTGATTCTCCATATTGGAATAATGAAGAAAATACGCTTGAAAAAAACTACATACATTTTTCTGTATTAACACGTAAAATAGATACGAATTAAGAGAGACGATTTTTATTTCAAATTAGAATTAATTTCAATTTTACGTTGGTCTTTATGTACATAAACAGTTTCAGAGATAATGAAAAGCAGAGAAAACACAATCTCAGAAACTTTACAAATGTTAATCATGTTACGTCGAATGAAAATGGGAGACGGGACCGGGGTTCGAACCCGGGACCTTGAGCTCTGCGCGCTCATGCGCCTACCGACTGCGCCATCCCGTTCGCCATCCGGGCCAGTCTATCATTCTTATTCAACTTGTGAAACCCAAAGACCTACCCAAATAAAGACCTACCCAACTTGTGAAACCCAAAGAAACCCAAGAGCTCAAGGTCCCGGGTTCGAACCCCGGTCCCGTCTCCCATTTTCATTCGACGTAACATGATTAATCTGTTACCTGGCGGTGAGGTTCACCGCAATCTAAGAGATTTCTATCTTTACAAATGTACTCACACGTTCGAAGAAACGGTTTCGGCTGCGCCTTCATCAGTCTCGGAGATACTTGTGCAAGCCGAAACAGTTTCTTCGAATGTGAGAATAATGTTTACGTTATTGTTCTGTATTTCACCACAAACACTTATTTATCTCTGTTGACGAAGTCGCACACTATATTTTCGCAGCACGATTTCAAATAAAAATTATAACAAATTTATCTCGTCACGAATTTTAAAAAACAGTAAATCATACAATGTGACAATTTTCGAAATCCATTCCAGATTTCAATAAATTATTTGATATCATGAAAGAAAATAAAATATATCTTGAGAAGTCGCTGTGGACCATATCAGGCACACGAATATAGTCCATATCAGGTACAATCATTTCAATACACAGAAACAATGTATAACGATGTGGAAAATATCAAAAATACGAGATTTTTTTTAGTTTTCAATAAATGTTACACTTTAACATCATTTAATTCCAAAAAATAATATTTGCCACTTATACTGCTATTTTACAGAGTGTTACGATCAATTGAGGTTCAAATTGGTATACTTGTAGAAAACCTAAGACGAAATAATGACCCCCTTATACTCTCAATATTTAGAAAAACAAAATCTAACAAACTGCTTGATATTCAAAACTTAAAAAATACGAAAAGGTAATTAAAAAGATTACCCATGATATTTCTTGTGTGTACGAGGTTAACAAGTTTTTTGTTTAGTTTATAATAATGCTGTATTTACAAATGAACATTTTTTTTGACTTTTCTAGAAGTGAAATCATATACTTATTTTGATAGTTATTTAGTAAAACGAATTGTCTTAAATAAATTCAAAACGTTTTTAATTTTATTTTTCAGAAATTTGAAGCGTGGAAGGTAGTACTACCTTCCATGTTTGGAGTAATTCAGTGCAAAGAAGACCCTATGTTTCGATTGCTTCGCATTCTTGATTTTTGGAACACTCAACCTCCCGCAACGGGCAACAAAATGTCCTCACACCTTGAAATGCGTTATAGATCTGTTTAGACATCATAACTCATCAATTCTACTGACATCGACAGTTGATGACCTCGTTTTGCAGATGCAAACATAGGAGGTTGCACTTATGCCAAGGAAATGAAAGAAAAAGACAGTTGAGGAGGAAAGCGGCAATAGACCTTAATGATCATCACGAACGGTTTATATTAATTTATAACATACAGTACAGAACAACCCCTCTTAACCGGTATGGTCGGGACCGAGACCCTGACCGGTTACCCGTTCGACCGGTTAATCCGAGATTCCCGAGAAAAATCTATTTTCGTTCTAAAGGAGCCAACAATTTCATTAGGTTAGCAAGAATAAACAAACAAACAAGTGAGACGTCATTGTAACTCATTTTATTGCACTGCACGCACGTACGTACGTACATACATAAACGAAAATATTGATTCATATAAAAGGAATTTAGAAGCGTTTCCAATAGAAGGAACGATGCTTCCGTGGGAACTCGTGTATAATGAAAACTCTTTGGATCGAAAAGTCAAAATATTTACTACTCAGCACATAAACAAGTATCTGTCATTGAAAACGGCTCGCGTAACTAGCGAAATACGAAATTTAATGAAGGAAAGGAATGTAGCTCATAACATTTTCCGACGCACAAAGTGTGACAGTGATAGAAATATTTATAAAAAGTTAAGAAATTTAGTCACTAGCAAAATTAAAAGTACTAAAACTAGTTATTTTCATCATTTTCTCGGAGCAAGTCGCGATAGTAAAACTCAGTACAAAACTCTCCGAAATCTTTGTCGGGAAATGTCAATCCACATCACATGTTAATATTCCACTAAGCGATCTTAACCAATACTTCGTGAATTCTGCTCCCGATCTTAGTGATATAGTAAAATATAACGCTCCCGAAGCAATAAAAGTTCCTGAAAAACAAAATACTGATCTTTTCTACTTCTCTTGTGTAAACTCTGGTACAATACTTAACATATTAAACGTCTAAAATCTAACGCATCTGGATCTGATTGCATAAATGCTAGGCTCTTAAAACTTTGTGCTCATATAGCAATACCAGCCATTACAGACATAATAAAGTTTTCTCTCTGTAGTGGTTTTTATCCAACTGTATGGAAAACGGCTCTCGTTCACCCATTGCAAAAAAAACCCTCATCCCACCTCTCCAAGCGATTATCGACTGATTAGTATACTTCCAACACTTTCAAAAGTGCTTGAGGCGAATTGACTCGAAATCAAATAGAAAGTCCGTGAATATTTAACTGGTCGCGAACAACTCGTCCAATCCGGTAAATATAAATCAAATGCTCTTAAAAGACACAGAGGTGTTGCTCAAGGGACAGTTTTTGGACCCCTAGCATTTCCCATCTATATAAATGATATAGGAAAATCTTTAAAATATAGTAAATACCATATATACGCTGACGATCTCCAAATTTATATCAGCGGACGAACATCGGATTTAAATACTATCGTTCAGAAAATAAATAAGGACTTGACATCACTCCACACTAGGGCTTCCTCTCTGGGTTTATTGTTGAACCCATCAAAATCTAAGTGCCTGATGATTGGTCCACGAAATTTACTTAATATGTTCTCAGAACGCGATCCGCCGGGTATTAATATAAATACTGTATCACTTCTATGGTGCAAAACAGCGCGTAATCTGGTTATTTATGTGGATAACAATTTTAGTTGGAAAATGCAAGTTGACAAAATTTGTCAAAATGTTTTTTCCTCTATGCATACCTTAATGTGTCTTCGTAATTTATTACCCACTTCCACGAGAAAATTTCTGGTAAATTCACTAATAATGCCACACTTTACTGTGACTTTATCTTTTCAGATTTAAGTTCAAAGCTACAACACAAGTTACCCAAAATGCATGCCTCCATTTCATATTTGATCTACGCAAATATGACCACGTATATTATTTAAAAGCTGACATGTTCCCTATTAAATTACCCTATTCCCGATTAATTATTCTCCATAGCCTCATCATTCTCTTCAAGATTCTAAATAATAAACATTTAACTCAACTTGCTATAAACTTTCAATATTTAAAACCAAAAAGAACTAGAAATGATGAACTTCTCGTGGTACCACGACACAGAACGGCCATATTCAACAAGTTATTTACAAAAAGTACAATCCATGAATGGAATAAACTACCACCTGACGTGAGACATTCGAATGGTGTCCATATATTCAAAAGAAAATTAACCTCTTGGTTGCGCCAACATCCTCCATAGTATGAAATAAATACCTTTCCACTTTCCCTAATACCTTACTTATTATTATTATTAATTTATTCAATTACCATATTTTCCTTCTCTTGAAAACGCCACATCTATTTCCAACTACCTTTTCATATATCTCTTTATTCTTAAAAGCATCTTCTCCCCGTATTACTTCTACCCCTCCCATTCTACGTTGTTGTAACTTCCCAAATGTAAGATATTGTATAATAAAATGTCCTGCAATTTGTAATTAATTTTTATGTAAGTTAATATGTAAACTATAGTATAATGTTATATCTAAGAGTAATTTTATTCTGTGTAAAATGAAATATATCCGAACTGTATTTCTATTTGTATTTTTGTATATTTTATGTTTCACTTAATATTGGTAGTCGTTATGTAATGTTATATTCATTTTTTCTGCAAAACTATTTTTTTCCTTTCCAATGAGATTATTTTTTAACAGGTACTACATTAGTTTATAAATCAATTTTATCATGTCTTATTTTATAAATTATTTATTATGATCGGCCTTAAGCCGCCATCCTGATCGGGGTTTTCGCTGGGTTTCCCTCAATCGCTTAAGGTTCAATACCGGGGTGGTCCTTAGCTTGTTTTCCTAGCAGTAGATATAGCAAATACCTTCCCATTCAAACTAATTTTGTAATGACATTGTAAATATTTTTAAAGTGGTTAGGCGGAAGAGGAGACCTCGGTCTGAGTCTCGCCACTAACAAAGTCTTTTATTTAAAAAAAACTAGTATTGAGCGTTTCGAAAACGCTTAAAATTAGTTCTGGCAATAGCGCATCTGCCAAAACTAGTTTTGGTCGTTTTTTCGTCCAATGGCCGAATTCGGGTTTTGTGCGTAACATATACATTAATTTTAATATAACAGAAAAATCACTATTAAGTGACCTTTTTAAATTTAACTCCAATTTCAAACTCGGCATGTAAACCTTTTGTGAGTGGCTTGAACAGAAAGTCTCCAAAGGAACTCCAGCCCTGGGTGTCATTATTTGTAGGTACGCTATTGGTTTAGGCACCTCCTGAGCAACAAAAAATGTTGAAGAAATGCCGTCTCTGCAGAAGAGAAATGTCTTTAGCAAGACGGGACTGCACCTTACATCGCGTAGCTCGTCACAAACCTGCAGTTAAACTTTTCGGACGACCTGGTGATACGCAGGTAATTCCAATCGTCTGCGAAAAATCCAGCACGTTAACAAAATTTAACCTCCAGTGATTTTGGCCTGTGACCCTTTTCACAAAGATTTTGCCAAAATGATAATTCGCACTTATTTGTCTTAAAAGGCAGAATTTCGCAGCACGTTTCAATAATTAACGCAATTGAATTGTACGGTCTGTCGTGCTTCGCATACGCTTTAGAGCAAGGGGATGGACAACATGTTGTACCACATATGTAATAATGAAGTAATGTGTGATTACATTAAAGTCATTACGCATGAATTTGTTTTTTTTTGTTTTTTAATTCTTTCCGCGAGTTGTAGCAAAAGTTTTTGCCTGCCACATTTTCTCTGAAACGAAAAAAAATCTTGCGAGTGTTTAAATCAATTTAGATTGGACAGCCGGGCAATTTTCTTCATAACGGCCAAAGTATGAACTACCTTTTATTTCCTCAGAAATCAAAACTTCATAATTAAGGTATGATCCCATAGCTCATTTTGGCACAGGTTCTGCCAAAACACCATCAGTTTTAATTTCAATCTCTTAAATGTTTGAAATAGTTTTCTTTTACTAACCAAGTGATTTATAATTCAAAATAATAAAGATTATGAAATTTACATTCTTAGGGCTTCTATTCATTTACCCTCAGTGGTTATTGTACAGCAAACATATTATTTTATCTGATCACAAATTAAATGAGGGCAATTGAGTGACCATGACCAATAGATGGTGCAAAAGGAATCTTCCTACAATATGCACTTGGTGTTCTCTAAACTGATGAAGTCAAAGGCCACATTACAGAAAATTATCTTCTACAGACAATGTGGGTTATATTTACCATATGCCAGTGAACTTCCCTCTTGGAGTACATAGCTGTTTCAAGGAAATAGTTGTCACTTCTTTGGATAAGACTGATTGTTTCCAAACAACATTCCCTGGATTAGGGTTCACTCGAATACCCCTATCATGTAATAATATAGCTAAATAATATTTTATATATATTTAATACCTTTAGTAACAATACTATAAATACAATGTTTCACTGAACTCCATCACAGTTCCACAGCACACATTCTTAGAATATTTTGATTAACATCAGACAGACTAAATGATATATATAATTTTTGAGTAAACATTCAGTGACCAGGAATTGAATCCGTGTTCTCAGGCTTGTTGCTCCTAAAGCACTAATATAAAAGTGAAAATTAAATTTTGGAAGTACAGAAATAAATGAACAATACATATAGCGGAAGGAGACACTGAAGAAAGTTTATAATGTAATCTAGTTCAGACATAACTAGATTAATAAAAAGTAGAATGTAAATAATAGCACTAAATTAATATTATGGAATTCTCAACAAACATATTGCTAAATTTTGAACTCACAACTTCCAAGTACCCACTCGGGGAGGGAAGTTGGCATTGTCTACAGCCAGGTGAAATTGTGATGGACCGGGACCTCCTGATTTGGCCACAGGTGTGCTACCACTGCACACCTGCGGCCAAAGCAGGAAGTCCTGAGTTTGAGTCCCAGTCAGTCGCAATTTCACCTGGCCATAGATTATGTATATTACTAAATTATGTTCCATGCGGTCCCCAGTTGGCCAAATTCGGTTTAAAAAATGTCTTTTCTCATTTTCCCTTCATTTTCTTCCAGCACCCATTGTGATTTATAGTTAGCAAGCTTCTTTTCATGTTCAAGATCTTTGTTTTGTTTATCACGTGTGGTTTGATTCACAATTCTTTTTGCAATTGAATATGACAAACATTTCCAAAAGATTTCAGTGGAGATTCGAGAAGAACTATTTATATAAAAAATTTGAAACCTGATTTTGGTGAAGTCCCTGGAATTCAGTATATTATAAAATATTATTTAGTTTCTTGGAGAAAAATTCTGAGAAATTCATTAACTGCTTTAGTTTTGAGTTTCAATAAAAACTATGTGATGGATGAAGCTTACATAACTATTTTTGAAATTCACATAGATAAAGCAGAAGACAAATTACTCATGATTCATATACCAAATTATGTTTTATTTCCCTCAATTGCATGATGGCTTCCCCTCAGAGTTGGCTGCTTGTTTATTTACACCTTTTTCTCTGACAATCTTCAGATCTAAGTAGATTTGTCATGTGTTTCAGGTGTAGCTTTTCTTGCCTTAAGTAGTCGAATTCATTAAAGAAAACTGGTGGGCTTCACCCCTCGAGATTTCTTAAGGATTTGCCTGATGAAAGCTCAAAGCATGGGTACCTCCCTGGCATTGATAACTGTGTGTTCATGTGATTCACATTAATATTAAGCAAACTCAAGGTAATTTCCTATTTATAATGTGGTATAATGTTTTGGGTATCAATAAAATTGTTGTGGTCATAATTTCTTGTCCTGTCCTTACACTACTTTTTCTTTTGTTTTTCCCCAGATTTCTTTTAGGGTCAAATTTGTCCCAGGACCACATCATGAGGTTTAAGAGTTCTATTTTCCTGCACATGGTGATATGTATTTTTACTGGTTCTTGCAACAAATAATTTTAATTTCTTGTTTTGTAAACACATGGTAGCAGTCATCAGACATGTAAGAAAATGAAAGAACACAACACAAAATACTTAGAAATTATAATTTATTTATAACTAATATTACTAACAAAGTGAGAAATAAGACAACTTAATAGCTAAGAGAAACAATAAATGCACGTTGTAAAGTAGTGAGGCACTTGGCTGGATGCTTTCGCTTGCACCCGAGTCTAACAAAAGGCTCCCTCCCACAGCAGCGCTCCTTTCCTAAAACAACCACAAGCAGCTTTTAACAGAGTATACTCACCAAAAGGAATTTGATAAACACACTTTTTCTAAAAAATTATAATTATAATACTTAACACAAAACCAAAGATCATAAAATGGTTTACTAACCTACTTTTTCTCTCCCATATACATACATCTCAGTCTTTTTTGAGCAACTTTCTCAAATTTTGAGCAACTTAACAACTAACATGAATAAATTATATTTCAGCATAAATTGACTACAAATAAAGTAAAACATAATTCAACTATATCAAGATAAAGTGTTAAGAATAATGGAAGATCAAAATCATATTTGTGTAAACACACTGGATTTTAAGTTCAATGAATTTGTGCAATTTTTTTGCATGTAATAGACAGATAATAAGAGCAAAAATTAATTTCTTCTTAAAGCAAAAATACAATCCAGATGGGTAATATTTATTTTCCTTGTGGCTACCTTTACAAATACAATGACAGATGTTTTAATGATACAATTCATTCAAATAAATATATTTATGGTAAAAATGCAGTAACAAACTGTGTACGACCACTTGGAGGACAAAACTACTTTACTTATTCAGTAATATTGTTTTAGTAGAACCTATAAAGAATCACTTCCTTTTAGAACCAGAGGGTTAAAAATATTCCATTTGTACACTGCTTATCAATTCATATACAATTTGCACTAAAAAAATACATTCATTACAATACACCTATTAAGTAACTCAGTTGCCCAAAGAGTCATCACATACTGAATATGTACATGCATTGTTAATAAAATATTCTACAAAGTAGAATACATTATAACTTATAGTAGAACAATTTATAATAATTCCAAATTTAGTAGAATAACTTGGTTAGGTTAGTACAATAACTTAAACAAAGAAGAATAACTTATAACAATTTCAGAACTATTTTATTGTGTGCTTGTGTTGTGCCTTTATGATTCATATTAATTTAGTTTTATGTGTACTCAACCTTGGCACGGTTGTGTACATTAATTCTGTAGCCTCATCCTGGCCCGGGTTTTTCTCTGATTTTCCTTTGGGTAGAGGCAGATTTTTTATTCAGGTTCTCTAGGCTTTTGTTTAGGGGGGGGGGTGTCTATTGAAGCTAAATCTTGAATTTAGTGTTATTTTAATACTTACGATTTATAAACACTATTTTCCAAATAATCTATAGTTCAAAATAATTTGTTCTTGTAAAATAATTTTTTTGTGTTAAATTAAAAATTTGTTGATATTTTATTAGTATTATAACATATAGCTAAATTTTTATCTTGTTTGCTGAAATTTTTCAATCCGCCTCTGATTTAGGGCACTTGATCAGAATTGATGGGATGCTCCCTCGATTGCTTCCAGAGAGTAAATTAGTTTATTGTTCTTCACGTGGTCATACGTTGTTTGTACTGCTTTTTTCACAATAAAATTATTATTAATATTATCAAACTAAATGGAAAGTGGCATCTTGTTGGCCCAATTCATAAGTCAAATATGGATTACCATTCCTGAATTTAAAATTCTCAACATGGCTTACTTGGCAAAAGTATAATATCCATATCAAATATATTTTAAACTTAATAATACGCTTGGCACATTACTCCTAGAAATTTCTTTTGAATCGGCACCAAAGTAGCCAACACAGGTAAAGTTGTTACCTAAGAGGGCAAGCAGGGCCTGACAGGTTTAGACACCTTAGGCTGATAATTTTGCACTTCCACTCTCCCCCAAATGATATAGTTTTTGCTTTTCTTAACCCACTTTTCTCCAACAAATAAGGTCATATTGATAGTTTCACACTTCATGAACATTTTACCCTGTATGTTTCAAAAGTTTCTGCTAATTGTGTTTAATTTTTACTAATAAGTTTTGGGTTAAAATGACTTATGATTCTTGTGTTAACAACATGTGCATGAGTTATAAGTTTATTCCTACTACTTCCACCACCTTCCTTCCATGTATAAAAGAAACAAAGATATTTTTTTTCCTCCCTCACTCTGTTGTAGTACTTCCACATAAAATACCCAGTCCAAATATGACATATCAATGATCCGTGGTCTGCTGTCTGTAACAGCCTAACCATATTAGACTATGAGATGGTGACAATTTATTTAATTTTTGCCAGTCATGCCACTGCATGCACCTACATTCAGCACACCTCACTGAGCTTCTGGAAAATAAATTTAAACAGAACCATATGTATAGTATGTATTCAAAACTTTAAGATGTGCAAATTGTGTCATTTGAATGCTATGTACTAGGCTACAGCCTATTTGCCTACTGCTAAATCAGACCCTGAAGTCTTCTTAGTAATTTGATTTTTTTAATCAATTTTTTAATGTTCACCCATTCATAAAATAAAAAATAAAATAAAACATAATACAAATAGAGAATTATTATAAATCATGCAGGATAGGAAGTGAAATGTACAGGAAATGTCAAAAAAGAAATATACGAGGTGAGGTGAGTGATGCAACTCTTCACATAGATAGTTGGTTGCGGAGGGGTAAATCCTTCCACCCTAACCACCTTTTGTGAAATGTGACAATTGCGAGCGAGGTGAGGGTCGGTGTTCGCGCATGTGCAAAAATGAACAGTACCACGAGTTTCTTCACATAATTCGCCTTAATTATGTAACGCCTAATTACGTAACGCATAAAACGATCATTTTTTAACACCACCCTCCTTTCCATAACGCACCTGATATGACACTTCTTACCTTCTCCAATAATTACGTAACATTAGTCCTACGCCCACCCCCGCCACCGTTAGGAAAAAATTTAGTTGCTTTTCGGAAAATGCGGGGCAATCTTTGATACACACTGACTTAATAGTTCGTTCCTCATGAAGTACAGGTTTTTATAGTTGAGTATAAGGGCTATAGCGATAAAATTTTAAGGTTAAAAATGCCCTATATAACGTAACGCTACGTAACAGAGACGCTAACACCCCTCCTACCCAGACGTAACACACTTTTGCGACATCGTAACCCTCCCCCACCCATCCACGGTGCGTTTCACTTCACTTCACTCGGCGATGCGTATTTGTCTATTTGCCATATTTGCCCAAACGCGGCCAAGTGTAGTATATGTCAGTAAATATTTCGGTATTTGCTCTACTGTGGCAAGTACGCAAATACACGAACACCCGTATCCGTCCTCTCGTCGGATTTTAGTCGCACATGAAAGGATTCAAATAAGACAAATATTTGCGTGAACTTTGTTGATACTCAGGTTCGTTAACCAATGTTTTGACTTTAAAAAATATCGGACAGGAACATTTCTATGAGCGGGAATAACAAAACAGTATAAAGATTTCATTTTCCTCTTCCCCCGGGGGACTTACATCTAGTAAGTACGTGTTTGGCGAACACGGGGCCCCAAGCTGAGTCTGGCATTACTCCCACTTACTTGTGCCATGCTCCTTCCTTTCTCTTTTCTGACCTCCCTTGGTCACCTCTTGTTCTTTTCGATCCCGACGCTATTAGGGCTAGGGTATCTTTCATTTTCCTCTTTCCTCTTCTTCTTTTTTT
>NNCF01130670.1:270473-289927 GCA_002313205.1 Laupala kohalensis
AGGAGGGTTTTTAGTGGGTATGGCTGAGTCATTCGGCGAGTCCCACACGCGGGGAGAGTCATGTTGGCTCTCCCTAGTGCGTAACTGCATTTTCCCTACCTGTACAAGTTTTAAGGGCTCTAATGACCTCGATGTTGACGAGCCCTAAAGCCCCACAAAAGAAAAAAAGTATAAAGATTTCTTGAATCATGTCAAACACATCTCGTCCATCATTGGCATAAAAAAATTTTTTTGGCTTTATTATTTTCTTGTTCGGACCATGTGAGGATGGCATGTCTGTTATGTGAATACGTCAAATATTTTGTCAAATACAGCGAATACGCTACACAAATACTGCAACGCTAAGTGAAATGCCAGCAGTACAAAATTTATGGACGGCCAATCATAAGTATGTGATTAACGCGATTACACTGTCGTTGAGCCAACACAAATATACCACCACAGAACGTACAGCGCGAGTCTCCTTCCCGCCGAGCGGTCACCAACATTCGCCAGGGTTCTGCGTGCACCACGCGGGCTGCATCGTGTCCGCGCGCACGCCCCACGCCACCATCCTCTCTCGCTGCACGACCAGACGCGCGTGCGCACGTTGCCACCCGGCTAGTAGCGACCAGGAGCTACCAGCGGCGACAGGGCTCCTGGCATCGGGAGAGAACGAGTCCGTAGGAGGGTCGCTCCATAGACGCTCCGCAAACGCGGACGCCCGAGGCCACAGACGGGCGTCCAGCACCTGAACATGAGTGAAATTCAAACCTTCAATCAGAATTTTTTTTCTTTTTATACACACATTTTTATCTTTGGGAATATGTTAACAAAAAATAGCATTAAAACGAGATCGAATTTAGTTTTTATCGTTAAAATATGCATTCTCTTGTAAAAATGGCCATTGAGTGGCTATTAATTTTAAGTGGCCACAAATGACATTGATAGTCATTCATTTCAAGTGGCCACCAATGGACGTTTGGCGACAGCAGATGACCACCCATGTGGCCATTTTTATGAGAGATGTTGAAATATTTCTGACAAATATTTCTTCCGAGAACCTATACGTGTAGAAGATGGGTGATAACTGTATAAGGTCTTCCGGGGTATAAGACCTGGTTGGAAATTGTGGAAGGTGAACTGTGGCGCAGTGGTCAACACCTCTGCAATCCAAGCAGGAGATACTGGGTTCGATTCCCAGGTCACTGACATTTTCATCTGGCTATGGATATCACAATATTACTGACTAGTGTCTAGATTTCACAGTCATGCTAACATGATAGTGCCCACTTTAACGTTATGCCCCTGTATCGCGAAAGAATGACAACGGTTATCATGAATTTCGTTTTGAAGGTAAATAAAGTAATAATGTGGAAAGAAACAAATATCCAGTACTTCGTGTTTTAGGTAAATAAACGAAATAATTAACAATAAACATGGATTACGAGGTTTATCAAAGATAGCTAACCCAGTTATCTGTGTGTAAGTTAATGAACTAAGCATAAGCCGCGGTCTTCATAGATCGAGTGGTTAGCAACGTAGACAGCTTAGGAACTTACCACAATTCAAATTCAATTTGTATTTTAACACAAATTTTCAAAGAAATGATAGTTAAAATGTGAAATTACGACGAGTCCTGAGTCCAGAAACTTATTTTTTAAATAGAATATAACTTTTGGGTACATGTTATGTGTGATGGGAGAAAAGACGAACTAAACAAAACCTTACCGTATAGAAATAAGATAATACGATTTTATTTTTTAAACGAAATTGTACATGTTTTATAAAAACACTTGGTACTTTTTAGAACAATGATCGTTCACATTTCTAATTGTTTATACAGAAATATGAATATCGAACTTTTTTTACAAGGTGGTAGTCCGACACAGAAACTAAAATGATCACACATCCAGGATTATTAATAATAAACTTACACCATAAAGAAAATTCCCAGATATGTAACTGGAAACGTCAGATAAATGAGTAAACAAACAGGATTGCTCTAGTATGGGTACGTACAGTAGGAGCAACTATTCAATTTTGAAAAATTCATAATAATCATAATAATTCGACAACGTTAGTTTCAAAATGAATATTGACATATTAAGTGGTTCTATTCACTATAAATGGATTGACAGGGTCACATTTCAGTAAGATAAGGAACAGTTTATTGAGCACGTATATGAATTATATTCACGCAAATATAATTAATACCTGAGGCTTCAAATTATGTTAAATATTAAATGACACTTTAATTACACATTGCGCCAGATTGCCGAACCTGTCGGTGGAGTGTTTCCGCTTTCTGCCCACCTGTTCGTCGGTGCGCTCCGTCCAGAGACACGCTTCCGCGCCCAGGACACCGGCTTGCAACGCGGCTTCCGCTCCCGTCGCCTTGCGCGCCTCCGCCGTCGGCAACACGCCCAAGTCCTGCCAAGGCGCGTGTTCATACACGCGCTGCCACGTGTGGAACGAGTTACACGGCGACTCGCCCGCAGAGCGGTAGTCGCCCAGGCCGCAGTCCAAGTACCACGCGTCCAAGTGAGAGAGGATCACCCTGGGGGCACACAACGGACGCATTTAGACACCTCAATCCCATATGTAAGAAAACAGGTGGCAAGGTTCGGAGGATGTGCGGTGCAAGTCAATCAAACACAAGACGTTTCTGGAGCGGCCATTTAAACAAGCGCTACAGATCAGTTCAACACAGTGAAAGATCTGTAAAACGATCATTCTTTGGATCTTAAAATATGTTTGCTTTTGGGAAGTTTAAGTAGGATATAATGACGGCAAGTGAAAAAGTATCCGGTGAACAGTAGCGCTTTTCAAGTTTTTATTTTTATGCGTATTAAAGTTTTAAAGTATTCACAGCATAATTAACTGTATTTAAAAAGACGTTGATGTCCCATATTTCTACTTCAGGGTTGACTTGGTAGGGTTTGAATGATTTACAGACTATGTGAATAAGGTTATTGAAGCAGTATATATAACGCCCTAGGCGAAACACATTTCTGCGCCCCTATAAGCTCAACCCCCGTCCCGCAAGGCCAAATCAAAATGTGGATTCTACGTCCCTACAGTATTCACCACATCATCCCAGCGTTACCATTTGTTGAAGTATTAACACACACTTCGTTAAGTGGGTAAAAATTACCCTACAGAGAATTGTGTTAATTGCGGTGGCACCCTTGATTTGGCTCTAGAGATCCAGTGAAAATTAGGGCAACGAAATTCTTCTTGAGGCGCCGTAGTGTCCTTTATCCAGAATCTTCTCCTATCTTTAAAAACCGCCAAAATTGTTCGGTTGTGCCCAGTGATCAATACGCCATAGACAAAAAAGCTTTTCCCTGACTTTTCACTCCTCGTTTTCAAGCCAATCCATGGCACAAATGGATAGAAATATAGTCAGAAATAATTATTTGAGTTCCACTGAAGCTCAGAGGAGCTCAGAAATAGAAGTTTTGATTTTTCTTTTTGACTTGAAAAACTTTTTATCTGGTAATATAAACAAAATTTTACTCTTAGAAAAACTGAAAAAAAAACGTGAGAAATACCCGCCTATGACGTAGGACAAAAATGTTCACATGCGATATTTACCGACTAAGAACAAATGTTAAGAGGTATATTAAAATGATCACATTGACTTACTTTCGATGAACAATAAAAAAAGATTTGCGCGCACAAACCTATATAGGATAAAAGTTTTCTCAGAGACCACATGCATTATGATCTATTAATTGAATGATTATGTCGAGTAAATATTGGCCTAGTGTGAGCACAACTGTACTGTTAATGCGGGGCAACACTGCGTTAAAGTGTTCATCGGGATCAACTTATGCGGGTTGTATTCCATCTTTTTGGCACTTAAGTTTTACTTGATGCTCTTCAGACACCCACTAACCGCCTAGGAAGTGTTGGAGACCAGTGCACCCAGTTTCTTTCCTTATGAACCATCTGTTGTAGTGGCTTTTTGATTTCATGAAATTTATTGGCATATTTCCGTCAATCATTTAAAATGTCAATATTCAACGACAAATACTTCTTTTTATAAACTTTATTGAAACTTGAGGAATAAATAAATCAGACTGCTTTCCTTACTCCCCGCGAAGTCTCCCCTCGAAGATATCGGGCGCTATGCACCGAGCTGCAAGGTTAATTACGCCACTTATGTTATGTGTTCAAGCACTTGGGTCACTACCCACTACGGAAAACCACACTACAACAGTATTGACTTCTTGAAGACGTTATGTTAGTAGGAGGCGGGACAGAGTAGAGCGTTTCCAAACTGAATAATTATTTTCACTTTATATTAAAAATATCCTCATTTACCTTTAACTTCTCATAACATCAAAACACAAATCACTTGCCTTTCCGCCCCTTAAAGTTTTACGCTCTAGGCAGCCACCTAGATTGTCTATAGGTACGAGCCATCCCAGATTCTTTGCATTTTTATAGAACGCTTGGTTTCAAAATTAGCATGCGCTAAGTGCGGGTCATATCTGTATAACAATGTTACAATTCAATTATTTTATTTCACAATAGATAATACATAAATAAATATTTCGATTCTGAAAGAATAGTTGTAAGCAAGTCTTCTAACTCGCACGAGAAAAACCGCGGTAACTCCGCTAATAATAAATTATCTGTCTGCTGTTCGTCATCCTCTCCTTCGTCTCATCAACCTCATAAAAAGGCGGCCGTAATAGCTCGTGTCGATAGACGCCAATGGATGCCTTAAACGCAAGAGGTCGACCACAGCTAATTCATGGTTGAAGTGCCAATAAAAGATTCAAACTACGACATTGAGTCTCGAAGATTTGCGCGTTGCGGCACGTTCCTTAGCAATCAAGAGAAGAGAGAGGTCAATTGGTTGCACATCCACAGCAATATCTCTCTCGGTGAACATCAAGGCATACGAAGATCAATTATACAGAGTTGGCAATATAAAACTGACCCTGAAAATATTTGTAAGACTGACACGGAATTGACCCTTGTTAATGAGAACTGCCCATCACGGAAAATAATGGAAATCGATATCAATGGTGGCCATTTCTAAAATCGAGTGCTTTGCACTATTCATTAAATTGTGACGCACGCGTAGCAGATCTGCTTGAGGGAATAGGAGCAATAGCGTCTTCAATGTTCTGCTGTAGCTCTTCTAGTATGTGAGAATTATTTGAGTACACCTGACCCATCAGTTTACGTCACTGGGGAAAATTTCAGGGAGAAAGATCAGGCGATCGAGGTGGGCAGGAGCTTCTACTGCTTCTGCTGACTGTCCGCTCCTCACCGAACACCTCGTGCAGTAATGACAAAGTTCTCAAGGCGGGTGTGTGTCGTTGCGGTTTTCCTTTTGCCCACCCTGTACTATGAGAGTGGTCGTGATAGTTGAAATAATATTTATTTGATTCCCCCCCCCCCCATTGTGACCTGGGCATTTCTCCGGTTCCCTTGGAGTAGACAAAGATTTATACGCAAGTCCACTAAGCTCAAACATAAGGAAGGCGCCATTTGGGGACCACATTATCATGAATGTTTTTGTCATTATCAATCTCGAATTTTGAATGATTGTAAATTATTCTTAAAATATTTTAATAATTATTGATTTAAGAAGTATATATTTGTTAAACAACTTTTCAACAAAAATAAATTATTTTTACTGTAGGGAAGGCACATGTCATGATTTTTTCTGGGGGTGCAGAAATGATAAATCTATCACTGCATTAGGGTCCTCGATCGTAATTGGTGGGATATTTTTGTTCCTTTCTAATAGCTTTTATTTGGCGAAGATTATTTATTGATAACAGAAAAACACATTTAATTCACAGAAACGTCTGTGGCAACTGTGAAAACGATTCGACGAGATTTCATCATCGGAGGTTATCCATACTAATATATAAATGCGTAATGCGAAAGCGTGTCTGTCTGTTTGTTACTTAATCACGACTAAACCAATGAACCGATCGTGATGAAATTTAGCAAGGTGATAGTTAAGATGTCCAGGATGAACATAGGCGAACTTTTATTTTTTTAATGTATGAAAAGAAAGATAGAAAATGAAGTTGATGATAAATGTCGGTGAAATCGGAGGAAAAAATCGGCCATATTCACTTCCGCTGCCTAAACGGTTAGATATACATGACAACTATGAGTAGCAATATTGTTCGCCTCTAAGAGTTCTACAATAAAGTCCGAGACAGCATATGTCTATCTACTAAGGTTAACTAAAATTATCGAAAAAACGTCATGAAAAATAGAAGTGTTGAAATACTTCAATATAAGTGAGAAATTTAAGGAGGAAAAAATCAATCTTCATCAAATGTAATGGGTTCTTCGTTTTGTGCATTTAACCAGGGGAAAAAATCTTTGTATCGTAAAGTTTGGACGAATGGTTTAGATTTTATAAGCGTTTTAATGAAATGGTGCAACCGCACTACCGCAGTCGTATCTTGCATCGGAAGCAAAAATTCGACCTGTCAGGCTTCCGGTGAGTGGGTTCGTTGGTCTAACGAGGAAAAAAAGATTCCGAGCAACGCCGGGTAATCAGCTAGTAATATATAATGAATAGGAAAGTTTTCAATTCATAATAATAAGTCCATATATATATATATATATATATATATATATATATATATATATATATATATATATATATATAAACTGTGTGTGTGTGTGTGTAATTTCTTCTTAACACATTTAGACACTGAAGATAAAGTAAAACTCGTGTGTTTTCTGGTATAATAGATTATTTCAATTAACATTATAATGATAAAGTTCCACAGTATTTCTGTCACCACGATTCAAGAATGATAACAAATCTAACGCATATTATCCTCCACTTGGTTATTTTGGATATAAATTATTTTATTATTAACAGTCGTCGGTGTGAGTCGAGGATTGTTATTTTCCAAGCATTTTAAGTTCCCAGGAGTGTTAAGTTGGACATTCCAAAACTTTTTGAATTAAATAAGAGCAATATTTATACCACCATATTCTACCAGAATTCTTGTCAGATGACATAAAAATCTTACAGTTCCTTTTGAGTGAGAAAAGATCGTTTTAACGAGACGTAAATGAAGATAATATAACGAACAAAACCTTTATGGCAAGTGATTTGCCTTGATATCAGCCGTAGTACAGAGAAAAGATTTACATACATTTGATAACTCTCTTCGTCCATAAAGTTCTGGGGTAACTCATAAACGTTTTCAGAAAAACGTGCGCTGTTAATGTCTCTGTCGTGAAAGAGCCCGACGATGCACGTAAGTAGGTACTGTATCGCTACCTGTAAGATGCATGTCCGATACGCTTATCAACTTCTGAACATCAACATACGTCTTACTGTCTTTGTCACCTCCATGAAGTTTTAATGATCTACGGGATCATCAAATTATTTCATAGCGGAAAGTTCTCAAATGGCATTTGTTCCGAAGACTGTAACTCGGGTTTATGTGGCCGATGAAACTACTTATTTTACGGAAGCGAAGATAATCCGATCTAATGGTTCAGCGGTTCAGATGAGAGGTCTACCTTGAAGCTTAAGGATACGGGTTCAAATCCCGAGTGAGACGTATTTTCATCGTGCTCTGTGTCCCAGAGGATGCACTCAGTGTCACCAAAAACGGGGGAGTCAGTTTGCCCGTAGAAGAGTCTCCAATAGCAGATGAAAAACGTTCTAATACGAAATCAATAAAGAATGAAAAGTTAAATCCGAGAAAATGTCAAACTGTTGTTCAAGGTTAATTGTCGATAAATAATTGTCGTGTTGTAAGATGTTAAATTACCGTAACTTAAAAAATATATTTTTATGTGGTATAAAAACTGTAGATTATTTAAATATCCTCTTGTTGATCTACTTATTAAGTATCTTAATGCGTTATGTACGAGTAACTAAGTAATTTACAATATGCCAACGAAATGTGTGTTAAAATTATTGAAATATCTTTGTTTATTTACTATTTAGACTGATTGGAGTTGAGGTGAAAGAGGTGAGAGATTCAAAAGAGCGGACGAAAGATTGAAAAAAAGAGTAACGATATCAGATTTAAGGCTTCGGACCACCCATCAATCCCCTACTTCCTTATGAAGATGGTATCGGAACATGTCTACAGCTTCCAAATAACTAGCAGACCTCTCTACAAAGTCACGCGAAGAACGACCAACATATCCAATGGGAGGAGTTAAACTGGTCATTCCGCCCGTGCAAATAACACTGTCACTCCAAAATCAAACCGATAGTGGGCAAACCAAATGGATGCTGCTTTGCTGGCTATTCAGTCTGTAAAATCCATCCGTTCATTCAATCAAGTCGATCATTCCAACTCACTGTATAAGAGGAAAATGTACCAGGACGACGTTCACGCCGCAACAGTTGTCATACTTTATTACATTTTTTTTCAATATCGTTCCCTATTATTTTGATACAAGTTTGTTTTTTAACGCATGTTTCGCTGCTTAACAATGTCTTTACGATGAATTATTACTATTCTTTACCACGCACAAGAACAGCTATTCTATGCTATGTTCCCTGGCACCAAAGAAAACATCTGGGTAACCTCGGTGAATGCTGTTCAATGGCTAAATGTGCTCGACCTAATTCTGTGATTTGTTTCTAGCAAAGTAATAATGTTTCCTGTTTTTATGCCCCTTTCTTTCTACGTATTTAATGTAATTTCTTGTAATATTTATTTTGTTGAGATGTACATTTTATTAAAGTATGAAGTTTACGACTAATGCCATACGCTAAAAAAGATCTCTTTGGACGTCGTCATCCGCCTGGACGATGTCATCCAATTGGAGCGACCACGTGCACCCGACTCTTAAACCTCCAGTCATGTCGCTCCAACGCAGATGAGAACTCACCGGAATCGTCGACTGAGCAACGCCTGCGCCTCGCGCCACGCAGAAGCGCCCCACACTTGCACCACGAACTCCGAAGGGTTGAGATGACTCTCACTGGTCAAGTGACTGGACCACACGATGGCCTTGGGGGCGTCCTTCTTCTTCTTCTTCTTCTGCTGCTGTTGGTTATCCGCCATCGAAGAATAAGCCTTCTGCAGCTGAACCAGCGCACGCTCCTCGAAAGTACGCCATCGTTCCAAGAAGTCTTCCTGCACCAACATGTTATAACATTACGATCAGCAACCAAGTAGACGACATGGAGAACGTATAAAGACTCTAGGACCGGATATAGCACCGGTCAGGGCCGCCAAGAGGTTTTACGGGGCCCAGGGCAAGTTTTTTTTCTCTAATTTTGGGCCCTTCTCACTCCTTCCCCAAAAGTTGGTCTAATAAATTAATTTATGAAAATATTTGTATACTTTTTTTAAATATTCACATTCACTTGGTCCATCATTCTTACTAGCTCTTAAAGCAGAAATTAATATACTGTATGAATAAATGAGCAATATAGTATTTAAATACCGTACAGTTATTAGTATTACGCAAACGTTCTTCTGTCAATGTAATTTAAAAGCTATTGACAACATATTGATTACATTTTTATCTACTCTGAACTATCCAGAATAATTTATCCTTGTGGAAACTCCCTCTGAGCTGACATCGTAACAAATAAGTTACATTTTTCTGGCGACAACTTTGCAATTTTTATTACATTTTTATCTACTCTGAACTATCAAGAATAATTTATCCTTGTGGAAACTCCCTCTGAGCTGACATCGTAACAAATAAGTTACATTTTTCTGGCGACAACTTTGCAATTTTTATTGAGTTTGTATTAAAAATGTTATTCTTCTACCATGGGAGGCTCCCAACGGGATCCCGGCGACTTTCGAGTTAGTATTCATTTGTTGCCAAATAGAGTCCTTCTGACAAAGTAAAATCACAGCCTAGCGTTTGGTCGTTGCGTACCTGTGTGGTGATGTTTGGCAGAGACCTTCGCCAGCATTCCGGGTTCACTTCGTCCCCTCCCAGATGGAACAGATCGCTCACTTGCGACAGCTCCATCAGCTCGCGATACAGATGCCCCAACACGGAGTAGATGTGCTCATTGTCAGGGTTCAATTGCCCGCACGGAGGCTGGCCACACAGCTCCTACGACATGAAAAGATTCAGTAAGGGTTAACTCCGGTCACAGTAGATAATACAGTTCTCGCAGCGAAAGAATAGTCATGAGGGAGGAGTCTGAAGACCACGTGATGGTCGAGGAGCCAGTGCGAGATTGCAGACTCTTCCTCTCGCTGTAGACACGTCGGCGTTTTACTCGTGTTTGCAGAATCCTAGTGAGTATACGTCTGGGCGCTAACACCCACATCAGCCGATTCGTAGAACTGGCAGTAATTGATACGCCAACTGTGACGGACAGATTGCTCTTAACTTTGGCTGATGGAACAGTTCCTGAAGCTAGCTTTTCAACGGTGTAGAGCAGTCTTTGTGTGTGTCGTAACATGTCGTCTATACTGGATGGAGTCCACCTCCCACAGCAGACATAAGGTAACACTGCGCTTTCGCTCCATTGGTCACATCTCGTTACTTTTCTTTCGCTGCGGGGGCTATAAATCCTTTCCTCAATGTACAGAATAAATGCGGGAGAACGGGGACAAATTTCAGGGAGTGATTACTGACAGTGAAACGAACAAAAAATGTCGCATCAACATAAAGTCAAATATGGACGGCTAGTCCGCAACAACGCAACTAGTTACATTACAAATTGGATGGTAATCTCAAACAGTTTACAAATATTAGGTAAAATACAAAAAGGGCAATTTTTTACTTTAATTTCCGGGGGGGGGGTGTGATCTCTTTTATCCCTCGCCCCCCGAGCACGCCCCTGCTCTCTCTCTAGATAATCGCATCAGCTCAAAAAACAAATAAACAAAAATACATTTACTTGGGAAAAATTTTGTAATTGTACCCAGTCCTTTTTTATTTTCTTTGTTCTACAGTGATCTGCATTCCACACGGAACTGTCTCTTCCGTCACTACGCTCATGCTCTGCCACTCCGACGCCGTGACCCACGCGGAATAATTAACAACACGGAGGTTTGATAATGAATATTTACGATATGGGTGTGTGGATACACATACATAGAGCACGTACATGCAGAAAAAACATGACGCAATGCATGCATGCATGCATACATACATTACGGGTTCGTTCAACGAACGTGACCGTTCAATCACTTATTTTATTTGTTGCTGTTACAGAAACAATCAGTCGTATAATAATCAGTTATTGTTTTACCCAAAACAATCGAATCAAATTTACTTACATTTACAAGTTCAATCTGTTTGTGGAAATGGTTCCGCGAACTGGATAGTGCAAATAATTAAATATCTCTTCAGAATGCCCGGTAATTTACATAAAAATAAATTAAAAATAATATACGCTGAGCAAAGTTAAAAATTATTCATCTGTTCGGAATGTAATTTATCTTTGAAAATAAATTCTTTTCTCGTTGGAGACAATGAATTTCAACCATGTATTGAACAGTCTATACGTAATACTCTAACACTGGTGTTAAATATATACCTTACCTATTTATAGTATTATATATATATATCTCTGTCTCNATATATATATAAAATTGATTTTAAATGTAAGGAACTTTAAATCTCAATATTGGCATAAACATAAAATATTGCATTCATTTATACAAATTTTAGAAGTTCAAAAGATTTAATTCTCTGTCTGAAGAACCTCCTCAAGATTTAATTTCCACGATGGAAGCATAAGCAGGACATTGCTCCTTGTTCAGCATTAAATTGTTCAGCGTGAAGCTTTTTTCGTGCTAACTAAGCTTGACCGTATGCAAACGAATCTCCCAACAAGTCTTCGGCTTCTCGTCTTCGGGTTCCTCAAATCTCTCTCAAACTTTGAGTGACGTCTAGCACTTCCGAACAGTTAGCCTAAGAGAGGGTTTTTATTCAAGTATTCTGGATTATTCAAGTATTCTGGATTCTTTGTTGGAGATACTGAGGATGAGGAGAAGTATATACCTAAAAATGAAAAGCCACACCCAAAACGTAAATGTATGTATGTATGCCTTTCGTTTCGGCCAACTAAACACTTTGTCCAGTATTAGTAAGACTCAGCCCTGTGCGAGTTTACACACTAGACACATCGTGACACATTTCGGGGACACAGCGTCAAGAGAAAATCTAAATTGCTGTATCCGAGTATTATTTCCGAGAGGGTGAACTTTTCATATGAAATGAGACATTGAAATGAAAAGCTACAAATTTTTCAGGACCCACTGGGAAACGAATCCGGGATGACATGGATGATGAGCGAGCACGCGATCACCGCGCCATACTGGGTTGTCCAAAACCATAAAATAAACAAACCATTGTCAAAAAAGCCATTACAAACTGTGTATGACCTCGTGGAAACTAATTTACTCTCCAGAAATAAGCAAGGGACCATCCAATCAATTTCGATCAGAGATCCTAGGCAAAGGCGGATTTCACATTGCAGCACACTCGAAAGACAAGAACTAATGTAGTTAGAGAACTGTTATAATATCAACAAAATTCCAACAAATTTGTATATAATAAAACGCAAAAAAATGTTCACAAGTGCGTAATGTTATCGAACTATAGATTATTCGGAGTACATTGTGTATATTAATGTGTGTAATTTGGAATAAAACCTGTATATAAGCTAAGCGCTAGTCAATCACATAAATGTTGTCGTAATGTATTGTAGCTGACCCTGGTGAAGAGATCAATAAATCTCGAAACGTTGGCTGACTAATAAAGTAATGAGATGATGAACTGCTTGTTATTTTAAACACATTTAATAGTTATGTGAAATGAAGTTAAAACTGAAAATAAATAGTAATTGATTGTCTGTAATATTGACACATAACCTTGGCAGTGTTATAAAGTGATGAGGTAATACTACTGTTCATCCAATACTTATAAGATCCTCAGGGACTAGTGTGTTTGCTCGTCACCTAGGCACTCCAGGAACAACTCCCGGCGAGGCCAGAAACAATTTGTAGCTTTTCACTTCGATTTCTTAGTTCATATGTAACTGTGACGATTGAAAAGCAAACTCTCCTCCTTCTATTCATCTCCTACTTCTCCTAGTAATATATTTATTAACTAGTCCTACTAATACCTCCAGGAGTTGGTAACTTACTAACAATGACCCCAAGCACCCATCTCCTACCTCCCTTCACCCGGCGTAGTTAAGCTTCAAAAGCACGATACATTTCTCATTTACAAATAATACAATGAAAAAACATTACAATTTATTCAGTAAACGAGATAAAGAAATGACTATCAGAAGCAGCAACAGAGATACATGGGACGCAGTTCATATCATAACCTCACATCCATTCATATCATAACCTCACATCCATTCACATCCAAACAAAGATAACATCCACGACACGAGCCACGGTGTTTGCTCTAGACGTAGAAAGTGTTTCTCCGAAGTCCTTGCTTTTACTAAACGAAAGTTTCGGCCCAAGACTCGTGCAAGCTCTAACAAATAAGTGAAACTCAACAGAAAACCCAAGAGAAATCCACCTAAAATTTGAATTAAAATTTGAGCGTGTAAAAACATGGCTGCCGAGCGATTTTGTAATTTATGTATTACACCTCGGAAAAAGTGAAAATATATTTTATGTCCGGTGACATATAGACAAAAGTGATATAAACAATACTGCGGAATTTGTTACGAATTTAAGTAAATTTCCATCCCTTTCGTGATTTAAAAGTTGGTCTTTGTTTGAAAATAAGTGTTTCCTCCATAACACGCAATGTATTACACCGTCAATTATAATTGAAATAATTTAATTTAAATGTCCGGTTAGGTATATTTTTCAAGTTGAAATCACAAATGTTCGTCTGTTTATTTATGCTGCCTTCAAGTAGTGAGCGAGTATCACCACGTGTAATCAAGTAGGTTGTGTTTGAATATCATCGTGTTGACAAAGCATTGGGGAGAGTTATTGGGCCATAACGTTATAACTGTAAATAATCTACTTGGTAATTGTGGAGCGTTAGCAACATTATCAAAGAAAAGCCGAAAAAGCTTGGTAACAATAAAACAATGAGCACCATACAAACGTCTTTTAATTTATCATTCTGTAAATAATCTATTGTAAAAATAAAAAAATTATTATAGAAGTTTTATAGTGATACTCGCCGGCGGATGGAGGCGCTATTTTCGCCAGCTGTAAGCCAGCATAGGAAAATTGTACAGTATATCACGACCATGTGATATTAGACAGGTAATACTATCGATATAATAAAACAGTAACTACCCTCAATGACATTTTTTATTCTTACACCGAACTCGTATAAAACAATTTGAAATGAAACCCAACTCAATGACCTTTTTGTTTCAACCCGTTGTAGTTTATTAATTGAAATAGTTTCACGCATAAATACTTATGTTCGACCTAATTAAGCAGACCACAATTTATTATTGTTAAAACATGTCACAAGTAGGTATGAAACTTAAAAAACAGACGCAATAAGACAACATATTAAAACATGAAAACATGAATTATGTTTTAATATGTTGACTTGTTGCGTGTGTTTTTACAGTTTTATATCTACTTGTGACATGTTAACAATAATAAATTGTGCTCTGCTTAATTTGGTCGAACTTATTTGGTCGTATTTATTGATTATTAACTTGCAGACGAAATGGAGAACATTTTTCAATAAATATTTTGGTACAAGGGTAAAGTGAACAACCACTCCAACCAAACAATGAATCAGAATTGAGCTTGAGTATCAAATAATAATTTGTTGGAATTTGACTCTTATTTCTCGACGTCACATTCCGACAGCATTCATTCCCCTTGCTCCCCATTCCGGTTCTAAACATTAGTTAATTTTTGGAAAACTTATTTAAATATTATTTCGAAATTATCCACAAATTTTGCAGGGAGAAATATCCTTTATTGTTCCTGAATTTAACAAGCGTCTTCCGTTCATCAAATCTTCGCTGAGGATGCGTCTTTCTCCCGTGCCAATTTTAGCGTCCTAAACTTACGTAGGGTTTACACTAGCATCTAGAACTCGCAACCCTTTTAATTCCGTCTAACTTGAAAGAGAAAATCTAAAAGTAAACAATGTTTTTGGTAAACGTTGCTGGCATATATTAGTGACGCAAGTAAATTTGTTTTGACATTGATATAATTTGCGCGACGAGACCGCGCGAACGCTAGCTTACATTAGTGAGTAAACCTTTTACGTCCAGTCCACAAATACAGATGTTTGATGAGTTCTTTTCTTGTAGACTTAGGCTATATCTACTTGATCAATCATAAATTGTCATTAAAAGTGTAAAATTTTAATTACTCGTAACTAAAACTTTTAAGTACTACTTCCGAAAGTTACAAGTGAAAGTAAACTGTACCTTCGTTAGCTGCGATGACGCAACCTGTGCTGATAACTATCAACTCAGTAGCTTAGTAACGTAAATAACTAATAAGACTTTTCAAAATTGTCATTTCATTGTGAATAGTGATGTCACAAATCTTGTACGTAAAGTTTTCAGTAAATAAGAAATGCACTTCAGTGCTGATGGTAAAGAGTGTTATACTGCGACAGAGGGCTGAACCCGGAAAGATGCAGCCGATACATGTGTATTCGTTCGAACTCTCTTCATATCTGGTCTCTCAGCAGCGTTATCCATAGCTATAACGAATATCAACTTAACAGTTTTGGCTATCCAGGGGTGTAGTGGAACGGAAGCTCGTGGTAGCAATGCGCCCGTACTAGTGTAAAGATGCAGCCGATACATGTGTATTCGTTCGAACTCTCTTCATATCTGGTCTCTCAGCAGCGTTATCCATAGCTATAACGAATATCAACTTAACAGTTTTGGCTATCCAGGGGTGTAGTGGAACGGAAGCTCGTGGTAGCAATGCGCCCGTACTATTTTTTGACCAGAAGGCCCTACCATGATTATATAGATCGTATAAGTTAGAAACGAGCGAAAAATAAACATAGTAATAAATAATATATATTTTCTATCAAAAATGTACAACCAACCGAATTGGAGTTAGTTAAGCGTAGACACTCACCATTTTGCTTTTAAAATTAACAGAAGCTTGATGGTCCCAACTACTCATAGGGAGGGTGCTACTACACACTACACTACACTACACTATTACTATACTATACTAGCTGGTCTAACATGAGATATCCTCACGCTGTCAAAATTTGGCACCTTCCTCCGGAGCTACTGTTTTTGTACCTACCTAATCAAGGACCCGAGATTAGCCTGCTTGGTCATAAGGAGCACATGAACCATACTCGTTCAAGAAAGAAGTCTGCACGTATTGCACCACTACCAAGGGGCATTGGTGAAGCCTAGGGAGGTGGACTTGATACATTTGTGCAAATTGCCGTCTGCAGTTCACATTGAAATAACTCGCGAGGTCCACGACCCCTAGGTGATTTGTTGGGGGCTTTTTGTCAAGTTTACTTAGATTTATTGCAGAGATGAGATGTATCTATTTCGGCACTAATATGTCAAGACCTAACCCCATCGAATCAGAGTTCTGGGTACGCCGTAAATAAGAGGTTTGCGAACCGTAACTGGGAAATGTAATGAGCTATTGAAGCTTATCTACATAGAGCGATAGGAGGTAGGAGCTGGGTGGTAGGGCTATTGTTAGTAGGTGGTCCAGTTAGCTGGGTTTGCGAACAACTTGGGAGGTATTAGTAGGAGTAGTTAATAATAGTACTACTTAGGGATATTAGGAGAAGAAGGGGGTGAATAGAAGGAGGAGGGCTCACTTTTCATGAGCTACATGAACTGGGTCATTAAAGTGAAAAGCTACAAATTGTTTCTGGCCCCGCCGAGAATTAAACCAGGCGTGTCTAGGTGGTGGTGGGTAGATGAAAGATCTAAAGAACATGAATGAAGCAAATTGGAAGGATCCGTCACCGCCCACTGTACCTACCACCCACGGCTGCTGTTCCGCGCACAGGACCAACTGTCCGAGCCCCGCTTCGGGCCCCCAGCGCCATCCGGCCGCCGTGTGCGCGGGGGTATCCACTTCCAGCAACACCCTGACGCCCCGCTCCAGCGCGTACTGCACCAGCCCTGCCACGTCGTCGGGCGAGTACGTCTGCGTAGGCGCGTACGCACCGTCCTCCACCATGCGGGGCAGCGCTCGGGATGCGAACGGGAACGAGTGCGAGTCGCTCAAGTGCCAGTGGAACGCGTTCAGTTTGTTGGCCGCCATCATGTCGACGGTGGCGCGCAGCGAGGCGAGCGGGAAGAAGTTGCGCGCCGTGTCCAACATGAGGCCTCGGTACGGGAAGCGAGGGGCGTCGGACAGAGTCACGTTGGACAGCAGGCGCAAGGACGCTCCGTCCCACCTGCCAAAGAGACAAACACAACAAATAAATCCACATCATTCATTGTATATTATTTCTTCATTTCATGTCCCCATCCGAAGACATCAATTGTTGAAATTTTTATAGTCTGTATGAATATGAACAATCTAAATATTTCTAATGCTACCTTGATCTCTTTTATTTTTTCCACATATTTTTTAAATTTTCTATATCTAGTCTCAGTACTCATGTCATGTCCAAATTTAAGTATTTCTTCTGTCTTCATTATGTACAGTAACTTGACCTCTCTGGTACATTCTGCGGGTAATCCCAGAACATATGTTCTCTTGTGTCCTGTCCTAATCCACACCTACAGTCTTCATCGTCAGTCAATTGAAAGTTGTGTAAATATGCTGTATTTACTTTTTACACGTAAGAAATCCTGAAACTTTTTTTCTTCCCCTGAAAATTTGTCCGTATAGTTATGACGTAGTTTGCATTCTAGCTCTCTATCTCTCACACCTCACAAATGAAGGACACCGGCTTGCAACTGTTAGAGCGCTCGCAAGCAGTTTCGGAGACGGCGATCCAAATCCCATGGATGCCAAGAAGTAATTTTTGTGGACAAATCCTGAAACTTTTCCAGTTTCACCTGGCATTAATTACATCATATTTCTTATATCACCATCTCATTTCCTCGATATTTGGGGAGGGGGTGGGGTCGATGGGAATCGAGAACTCTCTGCGCAAACAACGTCGCATCCTCCGTACAACAATTTCTATGAAATGGAACAAGTCACATCGGAGAAAGTAATGCTAAATCACTTAAATTCTCCAAAATATCGATATTATCAATAATATTAAAACAGTTTATTACTTCTTTAGTCTAATATTGTATTACATTATCTCAACTAAATTATCTTTGTTTTTTAGAAATTTACTGTGTGTTTCGATTTTTAGTACAGAATTTCGACCTATATTTGAGTCTTCCTCAGGTACAATGATACAATTTGTTTAGAACATCGTTACAGGTAAAGAAAAAAACGAGAATAAGAACAAAGTATGTAAGTTCTGTAGTATGACAGTTTCAATTTTTCAAAATTTTGGAACATGGATGGAATGTTAAGAAGAGTTACAAATAGTGTAATAGTTTAACACTGTCTAAATAAAGATCATGAAAGAATATGAGATTTAGATCAAGAATCAATTTTCCAGAAAAGATACATGTCAGAGATCTTGTATATTAAATCTACATAACATTATATAACTTGACGAACAAATACAGAGAAGTCATCAGTTGTATGAGATATACGCAGTTTATAATAGTCCATTTACAAAATAAAGCTATTTTTTCTCCTTATGCAACTATGCTCTAAAACAAATGTCTTATTCAGGTGCAATTGATATTCACAATAGGGGTAAAAACGTTGTACAAAAAAGTGCAATAATAAGGAATTTTCTAAAACAAGGTCGTAAAATTGACTTGTTAAATTAGTCTCGTAAAATTTAAATGATAAATGAAAGGTCTCGTAAATATCCTCTTCCACTACAAGCGCCATATTTTCCTTCTTAAACGATGTTCCCACATCTCTAGACCGTGGAGAAAATCCTCAGGGCGTTCTTCTTGACTTATCCAAAGCATTCAATGTCATCGATCACGGAATTCCCCTTTCCAAATTGCATTCTTTAGGCATTCGTGGCCTTCCACATCAATGGCTAACTTCTTATTTAAAAGATAGATATCAACAGGTCGAAATATCCTAAACTAAAAATAAAATACTTCAGCGTTGTTTTTCACAAACAAAACCACTTACTTGCGGAGTACCCCAAGGTTCAATTTTCGGCCCTATACTCTTTTTATTGTATGTGAACGACATGTCATCATCCACATCAGCTTGCAAAATGATTATTTTTGCTGATGACACTAATTTACTGTGTAAGCACGCCAACGCTAAAAAGGTTTGTCTAACCTTTCGACTTGGTTCCATGCAAATCGTCTCATTGTAAACACTGACAAAACAGTGTCTATGACATTTCACAATAGTAATACAAAATCTTTACCCCAGGTTTCTCTTTCTTTAAACAGAACACAATTAAAAACTGTTACGAATACAAAATTCTTAGGTCTCCATATTCAAGACAACCTCAAATGGAATTGTCACGTTGACAGTCTTAATTCCCAATTAAGCAAATTG
>NNCF01130670.1:290535-329075 GCA_002313205.1 Laupala kohalensis
GGTTGTATACATAAATTCTGTAGCCCCATCCTGGCCCCGGTTTTTCACCGTTTTTCGTTCGGGTAGAGGCGGATTTCTTATACAGGTTCTCTAGACTTTGTCTAGGGGCCTGTTTATTGTAACAATAAATCGTGAATTTAGTGGGTTTTTTTTCAATTCTTAAGATTTTTAAACACTATACCCAGAATAATCTATAGTTCGATAATAACTTGTACATGTAATTTTTTGCGTAAAATTACAAACATATTGACATTCTATTAGTTTTATAACTCGCAGCCATCTTTTTATCTTATCTAGGAACTTATGAAAAAAAAAATTGAATCCGCCACTGCCTTAGGGCCCTTGATCGGAATTGATGGGATGGTCCCTTGCTTGCTTCCGGAGAGTAAATTAGTTTATTGTCCTCCACGTGGTCATACGCAGTTTGTACTGTTTTTGACAATAAATTTATTATTATCATTATAATATATGCGTTACAAAGGGAGAATATAAAAAAAATTGTAGAGATTTCCATACGTCATAATCTCACAGGGATGCTCCAGGAATTTGAGGCCCGACCGGCCTCTTCAAAATTAATGAATTACTAGAGTCAATTACACAGATTACAATTTTAAAGAACACTTGAAATTGGTGGCCAATCAGTGGATGTGAATCTCAACTCGAATGACTTTTGACTATGAAGCTTACTAATTAACCGCCGGAGTTCAATTGCGTTACGTAATCCATTGAGCGTAGTGTGCTACGCTGTGTGACTGAATCGTAGAAGCAAAATTATACATAAGCTGTCAAGTTTGCTAGACAACATTGTTTTCAAGTACATAACCTAAAAAGCCGAGGGAAAACGGAAGAATTCAGAGGGCTTAACTATGAGCTTTCTTTATTTCTGTGTAAAGTGTATTATCCTTCTGCATGGATTTTAAAATATTTCATGATTACGTACATATTAGCATACAATACTGAAAATTGAACTTGTTAGGTTTTATTCATGGTATTTAATTTTTGAAATGAACAAAAGTGAAAATTTAATATAACGAATGTAGAAAAATGTGGAAACTAACACGTGGATTTAGAATATTATACAATAATCCCAGACAACGCTGGAAGAAAAGCGAAACAAATTCAGATCTGTTGATTTAATACTCTCTGTAGAGTAAAACATATCAATTCACAGTACCAATTTTTCATCGAATATTGATGCAAGTTTTGCATGTTTGTTTAACACTGGAAATAAATATTTGTTTAATTTTTATACTTTATTTGTGAAATGTTTTAAAATTTTAAACGAACAGGAATAATGGTTTTAAGTTGTTGTTTTTTCAAATTTCGGGTCACGCTAGGAGTTCTGCAAGATATTGATAAATAAGAAAAGCAAAATCTCTTTTTTGATAAAGTGAAAGAAAGTAAAGCACGCAAAAAATCTTTGACCAATAACAGTATGTCAGTACCAGAAAAGGTAAAATTTAGGATTCCCAAGGTTCGAGTCACCTTCCGCACCGAACATTTTTTTCGAACATCTCTCTCATTCGTAAGTTAATCACACATTTTCAAAATTAATACAATATTTTTTTACTGTATTTCAAAGCAGACGCTATATTACTGGATACTCTTTCTTCGATCGAATAGTTCTCGAGATTTTCAATCTTTTCAAAGTAAAGAAAGAAAAAATACGAATTACTCATTCTATCCAGACGATTCTAATGATATTTACTAGACATCATATTGTTTCATCTCTTTGAAGAGAATAGCTACCCATTTCTTTCTTCCTCTAACGCAATAAATAGACCTTGGATGTTGAGGTTAAATTTATATTTACTTGCATAAGAGTAATGAGAGAACATTTGCACTCTTCATTTGAGGTATATTTATTCATTCATATGACGTTTCTAACGCTTCTATACCTACAGCTGCCTAAAACAAGAGCTATTTAAAAATGAGTATAATGTAATTTTATAATTATAAAACAAGAATTTTTTAAAGTATAAAATTACATTATATGTGGGTATATATGTGAGTTTATATAACATCATGCACATTAAAAAAGAATTGTGTTATGCTCAGGTTGCAAACGTGTGCAGGAACTATCAATCCGAGATAGCGATGAATGACTAACCAGTCGTAGCTGGTTTTCATAAGAAAGACGTTGGAAGTAAGAAATGTGTACTAATTGACAAGGAAAACAAACATTCAAAAATGCCATGAAGAATGAATTTGCGGTGCAACGTGATGGAATTCTACAAAAAAACTGCTCTTACTGCTCACTATATCAGTTGCATTGGTTCTAGTAAAAGTATCTATAATCAGAAAGTAAAAATAAAAGAAAGTTTAACTGGCATAGTTAACTATTTTGTGCATAGGTAACTAATCTTTTACTCATATTTTTCCTCACACACAGCCCAGTTTTCGATTTAATTGCTTGTGGAACAATTTTCATTCTGATTGCTCGACTATATTCTCACCTTGTGTCATATTAATATTGTAATATTTGAAACGAACTTTCAGAAGATACGAATACAACCTTACCTACACATACGACGAAGTGAACCAAGTAGAAATAACACTGGCAGAAAGAAGCTAAAACATCAAACTACACCAATTTTAGGCCCCATAAAACATTAAGAACTTTAAGAAACAAAAAACATGAAAGGGGTACATACAATTTAATTCGTGTAGTTAATCCCATGTAATCAATCATTCATACCTCATTCAAACGAACGAATTGGGATTAAACGATGTTATTCTCCCATTATTTTCGTGAATTACTTCATTTACTTGTTCACTTGTTTGAGCGACTACAAAACATTTTATATCCTCAACTAATAGTTCAAAGCATTCCTCCACGAACATTGCTAACGCTCGAAAATAATAATTTATCAGTCTGCTAGTGAGCAATGCTCGGTGGCAGATAGAAAAGAACGCATACATAATAAAATACGGAGTTAAAAAACAAATTATCAATATCTATAAAATACACACACAAACGGAATAAAATGCTTAGAAAATTATTACACATGGTTACGAGAAAGAAATTAGATTTAAGAAGTTAATTATCTACACGAGGCTCATATGTGCGTATATTCACGTACATACACAGACACATTTTCACTTACAAACAGTAAGAGTTCAGAAATATATCGCCTCATTGACACAGATATCGCTAGTCACGACAAGTATAATATCGCATAACATGAAACAAATAACAAATAGAAACTGTCTTCGTGCAATAGATAGTACGGAATAATAATAATAATAATAATAATATACGGAATAATAATAATAATAATAATAAACAACTCTATTTCCATTTTTTTATCGTGGGGTCTTCTAAAAATTACACCAATAAATAAAGCAATAAAAGATTTACAGGAATATCCATAAGAAAGATTTGATGGGGGTAAGTAGGGACAGTTGTACCATCCTCCAGTAAAAGTAAAGAATTGGGAAGATTACTTAAATCGATAACAAAATAACTGGGATCGGTATCGTCTGGAACAGAAAGGGCAGGATTGTAGCTTGACATTACTTGTTTGGAGTAATAGATGTGGTGAGAGATGGGGAGCTATGGTAAAGAAGTGAGCCGTTTAATCGGGTTTACCGACAACTTTACCCACGAGTGGTTAGGCAGGAAGGGGAGGATTAATTAATAGGGAAGAGGATACCTCAAAATGTCACTAGAGAAAAATGGTCTGCAGTTAGATTTTGTCCGTCTAATGTGTGGCCTGTACGGATCGAGAAGTGATTCTATGGTTTTGTTTTGGAGCGAGTTATCGATTTGCTTCTTAGCTTCTTTGTGCATGTAGTGTGATATAAATAAATAAATTTTTTGTCAAAAATCATGAACAAAAAAATTATTATCATGACCACGTAGAGGACAATAAACTAATTTACTCTCCGGAAGCAAGCAAGGGACCATCCCATCAATTCCGATCAAGGGCCCTAAGGCAGAGACGGATTTAACATAAGAAGAAATGTAGTTCGGTACGTGTTATAATATTAACAGAATACCAATTCATTTGTATTTAATAAAACACAAAAAGTTGTTTCACAAGGAAGTATTATTATAAACTATAGATTATTCCAAAAATATTGTTTATAAACCGTATTACAATAACTATAAGGAGGATGTTATTCTCTTTTACTATGTCGAAAACTATATTTCGCTGTAGTCTGTACGCCGTTAGAATGAAGTGATTTTCTGCGCGGGTGCGAGGGTTTGGTACTAGTTTTACCGACGTGGCTCAGGTACCACATGGGTACGTTCCGGCACTACGTACGCGTGAGTCATAAATGTGTGCTTTAACATGATCATGCAACGGAAAATGGGATATAGATTGTGTGCATTTCTTGACCGGTTGCAATGTTGTGGGCACGTCACTCGCAACGCCCATCGGAAGGTAAGTTATCTCAAGGTACTTAAGGGTGTCGGTCCAAGGTATTACTTTGCTAATATGGTAAGGCGACGAGTGTTAATTGTAAATTTTGTCTACGAAAAAAGCACATTTATTAGGGTTTAACGGTAGTCCATTTCATTAATTTTTTTCATATATTTTATATTACATTTTCTAGCGTTACATTTTTAGAAGAAGTTAAAATAATACAACAAATTTGCCTATATTTGAATGTTCCCGTATCCAACACAGTCGTTACGGGATTCTCATTAATATGTATCCCTATTTGCTAAGTCGCCATGCGTTAATGGAGCGCTCTTATACGCTATAACGTTAGTCCATTATTCAAGGACAACGTAACTAATTTGTCCACTGGTCGTTCGGGGTCGGTTGCGGTAGACATAGCCCTTCTTAACTAAGCACCGCTTCTAGATTCAAAAGTGTCACAGATATTATCTAGCCAAACAGATTTTGAAAATATATTAAGTTATTGATATGTTATTCTAAGTATATAAGATTAGACAAAGAATTTTTCAATAAATATTGTGATCTTCTCCAAGAAGTTTACCATTTTTGTATCATAAACGTGCCCCCGAAACATTCAGATTATGAATTTTAAAATATTGAACCCCTTTTTAAAAAATTTCGCACATGTCTTTGTCATAAAGATGACATTCTGAAAGAGAGATGTCATTGTACGAGGGATACTTCTCGGTTCCTCCTGTTCATTTAAGGTTTATAATTGGAAAATAAGAGATCAAGGAACTGGTAACAGCAAAAATTTCAAACACGAAATTCTGCGTGCAGTATGTAATTTGTGCCAGAGCTCGTTAGGAAACCATACCACATGCAAATCAAACCTATGAGGGAACTAGTGGTGTACATGATTTCTCATGTGTTTCATGGTCTTCACTATTTTGTGGGATATAACGTGGCGTCTACCATTACTGAAAAACGTTTTGTCTAGTCAATCACTTTCTTCAATATCAATAGTGACTATTTGTTTAGTGGTGCACGAGGTTATTTACCTTGTATATTATTATTGCAATTAACGGTATCGCAATCACTGGTATTCTGCAGACTACAAGGTTGGTCAGAACCAGAAACAATTTGTATTCTTTTAGGACTGACTTATGTTATTCTTTTGTACACTTATCACTTTTATTCATCTCCCACTTATCGTATTTTGTGTTCAAGTTTATAAGGAAAAAAGGGACTGGCTGGGCAGGACGTTTCTCAATTTTTCCATTATAGTATCACTCAACACAATATATGAATTCATATTTCAACATCACCACATTAAACTTCGAGAGAGGCACGACGAAAGCCAGAAAAATTGAAGCACTAACCAAAAGTGTTAACTGGTCAGCATACTCATCTGTTCTACTCTCCTTATAGATACATGAACTTCAAAGTCCCGGTGCTTTACTGAGAATTCGATAGATTGCAAGACACTGCTAAGGTAAAATGCTCTACAGTATTGAGATCTCTATTGATAAGTCAACTTATTGAATATAGTATGCTCATCCATATTCATTAAGGTGGCTTTGACACCGTAATGTGCTGTATCGATTACAGTGTCGAACAGGAAATGTATTGCATCTGATTCCGAGAGTGTTTCTGGATGATAGCAATTAATAATAATCAGTATCTGAGCGATACAAATAACATTTTTTACATAGTTTTATCTGTTTCGAGCCACAACTCGAGAGTTCTCGTACCAACCAAGCATGCGTCGTGAACTGAGGCGCAGCGTGAAGCACTCCTCGACGTGTTCGATAAGCGATCCCCTGTTCTCTCTCCATCGGAGGAACGCGGTCTTGTCACTCGACTGATAGAGTTGTCACTCATGAGGGGCACGGAGGTGACTCCACCTGGCACGGGATGCTTCTCACATTCCGACTCAGGATTGTTGCCGTTTAAGCTAGTACTAGCGGACATGGAATTACATCACTAAAATATCTTATATCGTCATAAATAAATAAATAAATTTATTGTCAAAAAACAGTACAAACTGCGTATGACCACGTGGAGGAAAAAAAACTAATTTACTCTCCGGAAGCAAGCAAGGGACCATCCCATCAATTCCGATCAAGGGCCCTAAGGCAGAGGCGGATTCAAAAAATTCAGCAAAAATTCCTAGATAAGATAAAAAGTTAGCTGCGAGTTATAATACTAATAGAATGTCAATATGTTTGTAATTTTAAGCAAAAAATTACATGTAAGTTATTATCGAACTATAGATTATTCTGAGTATAGTGCTTAAAAATCAAAAGAATTGAAATAACACTAAATTCACGATTTATTGTTACAATAGACCCGCCCCTAGACAAAGCCTAGAGAACTTGTATGATAAATCCGCCTCTACCCGAAGGAAAACCGGAGAAAAACCCGGGCCAGGATGGGATAATAACCAGAGTATCGTGTACTTATTGTGAATTCAACAAGAGAAACATACCTCACCGGCCATTTAAATGAAATAATTTCAATTGGTATAATACATTGCGTCTTATACAGGAAACATTTATTTAAAAAAAAAAGAATGGAAGTTTACTTTGATGTGTAGTACATATTCCACTTCATTATTACTTTCGTCACTTTTATCTATTTGTCCCCGGATATTACAAAAACATTTTAAATTTTTCCGAGGTGTGATGCAGAAATACCGGAACCGTTGCCTCTACATGCTCTTGTGCATTTTAAACGGGTTATTTTTTTAAAATAATGTTTATTATGTATTATTAATTGACAGATAGAAATTAAATCTTATTTTTTTCATCATTATAATTCACACTGTTGCGTTTTAAAATAAGTAGAATAAAAATAAAGAAAACAATTGAACATCTCACTGATTTGACTAACTTGGAGTTCTAGTCCAACTTAACCTGACCCCAAAACATTCCATTCATTACTAAAAAATAATTAAAAAATATAAACCTCCACTTGAAAGATGTCAACGAAGGGGGAAAACTCATTTCAGATTCATAAACAGGGGAGGAATGATTCAGTGACGAAGGGTATCAGAGTCGATGTGGGGAAATTTTGGTCTATTAAATTCGAAAATAATAACAGATTTGCCGAATTGACTCTCCTTTTTTTGTGATAAAGACATCCTATTTAAATTGAAGATAAAATGAAATTAAAATGTTGCATATACTCAAAAACTTTTATTTTCAAATGGAAACGATGTCTTAAATGATACATATTGCAATATTACTCAGAATAAACAAAAATGTATAAAAATGAGTTAGGAGAAAGGGTTTGTATGGGATTGTCTACCATATGTTTGATCAGGACAGTCCCTTTGTAATGTCCAGCAGTACTCTTCCATCATATGCCGATCCTATCGGTCTTCATCATTTCTCCATTGTCTTCATGTTCTGATTGTCCTATTCTTTACTGATTGTCAGGATATATATCCAAATGACTACGCAAATAATGTAATTTGATACTCATATTGGCTCGCAGGTTTTAAAAATTCACAAGCGGATTAGCGACTATATCGGAATAATTTGCAGCTTTGTGGTTCCCCAAAAAGTTTTTGACAACTGATACAAAGCTTGTCCATGCTTCCAATGCAATCGTGTGATTTGCGAGATCATTGTTGTTAATAAGACTTGGGATTTGTAGTCCATCAAAGATGCCTACTTGTAGTATTTCCGTGCTGAGGCCAGGGAATGATTGACAAATGTGTCTCCATCTGATATTTTTAGCCATCAGAAATGATGAACAAAGTACTACAAGAGAAATACTTAGAGTTTGATAAACAATTGTCACAATTCACTTAGAATAAGACGTTAACGAGCGTAGATAAGTAAAAAAATTTTTTTTTGATGATACGAATTATCATGAGAAGTAGATTCAATTCAGACAAAATGAATCATTTATGAGTATTAATTACCTTCATGAATCTTAATTCACTTCCAAAACTAAGACCGTAGAGGAAAAAAAATTTCCCCGGTGTCATATTCGTAAATGTTCAAATATTAGCAGTGATGCAACGCTTTTGTTAAATGATGTTTTGTCAAATGATCAGACCCATGAAGCAACGAATGTTCATTTCGATGGTTTGACCCGTTTACGAGATATCTGAGATCACGTGTTATAACCAGAATCATTAAATAGTATGCTAAAGCAGATATCTGTGAATATAGAAATTAATCTTTGATTGTCTATTACACTATTCTCTAAGCCCCTAGAGAAGAAAGGTCTACAACGGACGCTCCATCAGCAGATTACTTTGATCACTTAGGAACCAAAGACAATCGTTTTGAATATTTAGCCGAAGATACTAAAAGAGAACAAAGAGAAACTTAACATGAAAGATTACCAGTAATTACAAGAAAACACGATGAAATAGCATTATTAATGTTATCCATAATAACTTTCTAATAGAGGCGCATCCAGGTTTTGATTCTGGGAGAGGACCACGAAGAAAAGTTTTTCCTAAAATTCATGATCGTACAATGTTATTATTACAGATTCTCTACAAACGCTAATAAAACGTTATTCCAGTTACAAATGTTTTATTTTATTTTATTTATGATTTACACTATTTCGATTATATTTCAATTGTAAAGTTTAACGACGGAATTTTCTGTGGGATAAGTGTGTCGGAATTTCGCTGGAGTGCGACTACATCAGAACCACTGAAACATCTCAGCCTTATACAAATGTTCCCATACGCATAGAAATCTCTTGAGTTAAATTATTAGAATGTTAATAGACGAACGGGGTGGCGCAGTTGGTTAGCGCATGAGCGCGTCATGCTCAGGGTCCCGAGTTCGAATCTCGGTCCCGTCTCCCATTTTCAATCAACATAACATAATTAAAATTTTCCCATGCTTGTTCCATGTCGTCTTTCTACACTGATTTTATTTGTTCGTCTTCTTGCTCTCAATGATTTTTTTTTCATTTTACTTCAGCTTATCCACCCGACATACCGACCTTCTGGCCATCTCTCTCATAATTTCTTCTACATTCATTCATTCTTTCTCAATGATTCTACTGATTTTTTCCGAATTAAAAAAATTCCTTCTCTACTTCTATATCGTTTTTATCTTTTGGGAGGGACACGTGCCCCTGTGGATCCGCAACTGCCAGATGATATTTCTGAATTGTATCATTTCCCTTTTTCTGACAATAGGATTCACTAATTTTATTTTAATGAAAAAAATTGTAATTGCATTAAAATTGCACATATCCATATTCAGTTTCATTCGACATTCACATGCTCATTTTTTATTTTTTAAACTGACACGAAAAAAATCTCCTCCCTCTGGGAAATTGCGAATGTACCACTCTATTATTATTTGACGCGCGATTATGAGCTTTGACGTCATAAAAGGCATCAATATTTACCGCACAGCAACACATTATGAAAACATCGTTAACAAGAACAGCGTACAACTTTGTCGCTGTGGTGGGACGGCGGCGTATGTTTTGCCGAATCGGGTGTCAGTGCAGCAAAAACTGTCGCAACGGTTCAATGTGCAAATGAAAGAGAGAGAATCATAAACACATGTTTTATAAAATCTTCAATATTGGCAAACTAGCAGAACTACTAGAAAAAGAAACTCACAACAATTACTGAAAAATCAAAATTTTAACACAGTTCACAAATATAACAAAAATTAAAAAAATATTTATTTCCATTGTTAAACAAATATACAAAAAATGACATCAACACTCGAAGAAAAATTGGTACTGTGAATTGATATATTTTACCCTACAGAGGGAATTAAATCCTGTCAATTGGATATTTTTAGCTCATTACGCCCAGTGCTACCCGGGGTTCTTATAAAATATTTTAAATTCATTTGTGAGTTTCCATATTTCTCTACTTCCGTGTTATTAAATTCAGAAAATCTACAAAAATACGCAGTTGTCGTAAAATAATACGAATTATTTTAAAATGTAGGCAGAAGCAAAATACACTTTACACAGAATGCTAAATGAACCAACATCATAGCTAAGACCTCTTTAAATTCGGTGGTTCTCATTTCTCTTTTAGGTTACGTACTTAAAATTCATGTTCTACACAGCATTTATATATATTTTTGCTTCCACGATTCAGTCACGTGATACGTTCACTGGATTGTCCACCTCACGTATTGTAATTGAAGTATCGCGGACACATTAGTCAACGGTCATGGGAGTTAAGTTTCCCATTACAGATTAGCAGCCAATTTTAACTGCTTTTCTGCACCAGTAATTCATCAATATTTATCATACTTGCACTTTAATTGCAATAATCCTTACGAAGATAATTTCAAATAATGTTATCGATTACTTTCTCTGATTTCTACGCCACAGAAATGTCAAATATTTCACTTTTATTGGTTTACATGATATCGGAAATTGAAAGGAGAACTAACAGCGCGAAGTCCTCTTTTAATTCTAATGACTGTTGCAAAACCGGATTTTTACTTTCCAATTACACAAGAGTGTGCGAGGAAAGTATTGTAATCGGTCGAAATAAAAACTTGAGATCACTTTGGATCTTTGCGAATTGGCTCCAGGAGAGTCAATTTTCAAATTTTGGCGATGATGTACAATATCGTGTATGTGTATCTATGTTAAGAATTTTGTTCCCCCGATAACTCACGAAAAAAATTGATGCGTCGAAACTACACTTGAGATTTGACTTTGAATGCTTTGGGAATAGAAGCATATTTCTGGACAACTCATATCGACTTCATTTATACACCACGCTCCACTTCTGGTTTCTTAAAATTCAAAATTTTGAAAATACGCATAAAAGCATTTTCAATGGTCTGTTAATTCTGCGTATAGATTGCTAAACTGCATCCCTGAACGTTGCACCTTTTCGAGATAAAGCGAAAATTTATTACGCAATAAAAAGGAGTTATCTTGGAGGCATTTATTTTATCTGTGTATTAGGCTATTGAAAAGAGTTTAATGTGGAAGACAATTCACGCTATCTACACTTGAAAGATTTCTATGGTATTTTGGAGTTTCCCATGTAATAAGATGATTAATATTTTGAAAATAGTTGCTTTTTAAAATATGTTATCTTGTTTAATAATTGTAATACATTATGATCTATTTTTTGAAGTGTTTTTCTTAAATTTTTATTGTTTGCAGGGTGTTTAATGCCATGAATTTATGTTATGAATTGTAATTAGAAAGTTGAAAGGGCTACACTTCAGATTGGTGGGTTAATGATTAGCCCCATGCCACCAATACGGCATATACTAGATATCTATAATTGCTTTTAAATTATTGAATTAGGCAAATTATATTGTATTTAAAAAAATTGGACGTTTTGAGCAATGTACACTACACCTAAAAATTATTAAAATAGGAGTTATTTCTTTCATTACACCAGATGAAAGAATTTATTCTTTTTCGTTCTCATAAAGAGATAACACGTGGTTCCGGGTTCCCGTCCCGATTAATATCTTCGAGTATCAATCATCAAAATTATTTCAGATTTTTTTTACAAACTATTATTATTCATACGTTATTACACTTGAAAATAAAATCCATTCACTATATTAAATCATGTTTCATTTGTGTGTGGTCACTCATTTTAAAACCAGCCTCTAAAGAACAAGGATGTCGTCGACTGCGTGCCAATGGTAGACAACAGAAGCTCTTCCCACAACCATTTCCCAACAAAACATATCTCTTCCGGTAAATGTGTATATAACTTCCTGTCGAATGTGGCATGTCACAATTATCTGATACATAAATATCCTGCAGACAGTTTCTATCTCCACCATAAAATTTTTCTCCTGAAATACTCACATTTAGCATCAGTTTTGTGGAAAGTTTTATAATTAACTCCTCTACAGTATTTAAAATAAAAATGTAATTAAAATGTGACTGTTATGAATGAAGCCTCTGGAGTGACTGTTTAAAAATAATTTTCCGTATAGTTTTTAATGGAATCAATGTAAAAAAATATTATCAAACGTGCTGCAAATTTAAAAAAGAACATAGCAATACAAAAATGTCAAACTCTCATGGAACAAATGAAAAAATTATTCAATAAAAACTAAAACAAAACAGTGAAACTGAAATCTGGCAACTATTGTTTTTCGGTAAGCTATATTGTAAGCAATGTAAAGATATTTTTCAAATACATTGTTTCCGTTGAACGGTACACTAAATGATACGTAGTTTTTATTACACTATAATTCATGAATTACTTAATAGATTAATCATGTTACGTCGAATGAAAATGGTATACGGGACCGGGATTCGAACCCGGGACCTTGAACTCTACGCGCTCATGCGCTTACCGACTGCGCCATCCCGTTCGCCTCTCGGGTCCGTCTATCATTCTCATTCAACTTGTGAAACCCAAAGACCGCGTAGAGTTCAAGGTCCCGGGTTCGAATCCCGGTCCCGTCTACCATTTTCATTCGACGTAACATGATTAATCTGTTACCTGGCGGTGAGGTTCACCGCAATCTAAGAGATTTCTATGTTCATGAATTACTATCATGACTATTTTATTATAATGACTACTAATTACACACAATAGATAACATTGTTGAAAGTTTCATAATGTTTATATGCTTGACTAGCTACCTTAAACTACCTTCAATGCAGCAACTAAAAGAATGAGAAGTCTCCGATAGGGAAAACTTTATGTGTAATAAAGTCTAATACGTAATACAAATGGACAAAGGAAAAGAACATATCGATCCAGACATACATTTACAACCTCCAACACCTTCCAGTTCTTAAACTGTTCAGTTCTCCAAAATAAAGAAGGCAAACAATTTCGTAGGGAGTGAATATAATTAAAATAATACTTAGCAAGTTAAAAAAAATACAGGGCACATATATTAGCAGTACTTTTAAATTCTCCACTTCTCTTAAATTCAATTTAACATAACTGCACATCTAAGCTCATTAAGGTAGTACTAGCATAGGTAGAATTAAATCACTAAAATATCTGAAATAGTCATAAGTAATATGTACTTATTATGATTTCAACTCGAAAAACATATCTCACCGGCGATTTACGTGAAATAATTGCAATTATAATTGATGGTGTAGAACAAGTACATTGCGTTTTGTGGACGAAACACATACTTCCAACTTTTAAATCACGAAAGGAATGGAAGTTTACTTTGATTCCGTATTATTTTTTAAATCACTTATATCGACATGTCACCGGACATTAAAAAAAGGATAATTTCCGAGTTGTGGTGTATGAATCATGAAACGCTTGGTCGCCAAGTTTGTACACGCTCTTAAGCTTTTTAAACTAGTCAAGCGAGTTCCTGAATATTGTTTCTATTATATTATTAACTGATAGATACAAATTAAATGACGTTTTTTTCTTCGCTATTATTCGTATTGTGTTTTTAAAAAAAAAATTTAAAAAGGGAAGCAATTACTCAGCTCAGTGATTTGACTAACTTAGGAGTGCTGGTCCCACCTCAAAACAATGGAACATAAATAGATGTGCAGTCAATATTTTTTCCCTTTTCTGCAGAGCGTCAGGAACTTTTTGTTTTGTTTTAATGACTAAATAAAATAAAATTGATTTAGAACTGACAAACTACCATCGCGATTAAGGGGTAGACATATGCTTATTTTTTCTCGTTCCAACATCTATTCTATAAAATACGTGTGTTTGTTTGTTCCAAGAAACTAAAGTTGTTTGCTACTTCCAAACGGTGAACACTAATTGACACTTGCCCATGTCACTCGGGGAGACATATCTGGACCCCCAGTGTAGTTTTCCTCTATAAACTAGTCAAGATACTAGAATATTATTTTGAGAGGTGTCCATATTACTTGTAAAATATTTCTGTAGTTCACTTCTATATGTCCGCAAAATATGTTAATTTTGTGCAAAAGAACTACTTCACATGGCAAATAAGTTAACAAAAGGAAAATTACCGTATTAATTCAGGTTAAAATACTGTTAATACAAGTTATTAAACTTCTATGGGGGTTCGGACTCTTCCTGAGATGCGTGCCTGCCTACGAAAGTAGATATTTATTTTATTGACGACAGTTTGCAAAACTGCGGCGATATCAGGCACGCGTAGGCAACCAGTTAAACGTTAAGGCGCATGAATACAACCCGCATTGCTTCATCTCTATCCTTCTCTGTTCATTCTGTAGTTAATGCACAATGACTCTTAAGATCTAATCTCGATTACATTGGTTTCGTAAATCCATTTCCATGACACTCCCTTACTCTCGCAAGTCAGTGTCATAATCAAAAGAGTTCCTCTGGACCTCTTATGGGAGGGGGACTGTTGCCTCCTTAGTCCCCCACCCCACACACACATATCCGCCACTGCTTTCTTGTGACTTTATCGTGAAACTTGAACTCTTTCATAAAGGGGGGTAAGGGGGCTACAGTCTCCCCCCCCCCCCTTGGATTTGATCACTCAACAGATAAAATTAAAATTGACAAAAAGGATTCTTCGTGTTATCAGATTTTTCACATACTAAATTTACATGCCGTAGGTAAACGAAATACACATTTGTATAATAATTTCTACACTGGTTGAAGCGACTCGTAACACTAGGCGTGTTTCCTGCAGGTTAGGCTCAGCAATACTTGTAAGAGTTATAGACGGCATGCGGATTTCTATTCATTTACGGGATGCCATTTTTCCTACCATACTCTATGAACGTTGTAAGCTGTTTGTTATCTCACTAGTAGAACATTTATTTTTTGGTACTCGGATTAAGAAGTACACCTCTTCAAAACAGATGTTTTAAAGAATATATCCTAAACAAAACTCTTGATTGGGAATTTATTTTATAACTTTCATATATTTTTTGTTTATTATGTCTGCGTTAAAGATATGTTTCCATGAATTACTTGTTTTATATCTTTATAGAATTATGATTTGGTAACGAAATCCTCATCTTTAATATGTATTTGCCATTTTAATACATTTAGTCCCTATTTAATATTGTTAATTGTATATTAAATATTTAATATGTTGACGTATTCTATTTAAAGTTAATGTAAAAATGAGCTCGTAGTAAAAACGAGGGGGACAAACAGACAAACAGACAAACGGACGAGGAAGGAGGAAACGCTTCTTGTCTTCCTTTCGCGATGCAAATGAATAAAACAATAATAAAATACAATTTATATTTTTATAAATAATCGAAGACTTACAACCTTTAACGGAAGAACAGCGCATATTTTTTACGATTTCGTCTTTATGTTTGAGTTGTCAGGTAGTAAAAATTATAACAAGAAACAAATCAACAGATTCAACATGATATTAAACAACATTTTGTGTTTTTTAAATTTATTTAATTTGATTATAAAATGGACGTTAATTGCAGTAGAATTGATATTTTTATGTTAATACTATTGAAACAGTATTTGACAAATTCATCAGAAGTGAACACATAAGAACTCATTCACATTTAGATTTATCAAACTAAATTCTTTGTGAATGTTTGAAGTACATGTTTTAAACACTTTTCAAACAAAAACTCCGAAAAGCAAGTCGCTATGTATTTGACGCGCATCATCAGATTCAATACCAAGAGAAAAAATCAGCCTATTTACAATTATTCTAAATACTAAAGAAAGGGTTCTCTACATTTATTTCCCTATAAAATTGTAAATTAGGAAAAGACGTGGCATAATATGACATAATTTGTTCAATTATATTGTATAAATACACAAATGTAAAACTATCACTTTCGCTTATTTTCGAGGGAATATATGTTTTAAGTCTTGAACATGTTTCAACTGATTGGGTACTCCACGCAAATGCTTAGCAATACCTCAATCACGCAATGTAGAAAGGAATAACTGTCCGTCTCGGTTTCGAACCGCACCGTCGAACTCGATTACAGACGCCATTCGTTACTCAAATCCCAATAAGGACCCGTGTACAGTGTCATGTGTTCCAATTCATTTTAAGATGAAAGGACAAACGGTGCGTCATAACTGGGCGCCAAAAGAGAATAATTTATGGGTTTATTCCCGCTTGGGAAATTCGTAGGAAACTTAAATGATAGGTTGTGCACAAGCCTCGTTGCAAGAAATATAACTTCAATTCACGAACACAGCTCGAAATTCAATACAGGGACTAACAGTAAGAAACCACAACAGCTGTGACCTAGTACATGTCCCCTGCTTTGTTTTAGATATCAGGTGTTCAACGTTCAATCTTTCTTCCCTCGTTTCCATAACGTGACTGCTCCATTGTTTGCTTTCTTTTTTTTTTGGAGGGGGGGTGGATCTGTCTCTNTTCGGGTTCAAAATATATTGAAAAATATTAAATTGTCTTGAATTTCATACAGAAATAAAGTTTGGTATTATGCGCACTGGGTAGTAGAATGCGTGTTCTTTATCAACCATAAATTTCCTTTCGATTGGTGCGTTTTCGTTAAACATACAAATTTTGTATTCTCTCACATTCCCTCGGGCACCTAAGCCCCCCAACCCCCCCAAAAAATGTCCTGGATCCGTCATTGTCGCTATTCCACGTATAAATCTAGAGTCAAGTTTCACTCAATTAATATAAATAGTAATTATACCAAAACTAAAATATAAATGAATGTCAATTATGAACTAAATAACACAGTTCCAACAACAAAAAGAATCTTTATAACTAGGTGTATTAAAGTTAGAATAACAAAAATATGTAAATATCTTAAATGTTTCTGATATAGTGTACATTATAATGGCGACTGAGCTTCTTTCCTGCACACTTGTGACAATCTGCTCGAATCAACCTGTGATTCTAGACGTAAACAATTTTTTTGTTTGGATTGGTGTTAATGAATATGTCCTGGCCACATACGTACCTTTCGCTTATTTCAAACAACGTATCGTCTGAAGGGTCGAATTTGAGCTAGTACAAGCAGAATAATTGAGGCATATAAATGAAAAATGTTCAAAGAGCAAACAATCTTGTTTTTTCGCGATAAACGTTTTACTTGACATCGCCAATTATGTGGTAATCGGTCTTCGTGCCTTCCAATAGTAGTTTAATTGCTATGACCGTCTAAAGATAACGTGGGCCAACAGATGCATCGTCGTTACGCTAACATGCTTATGCAATAACAGTCGGGGAAACCGATGTTATAGTATATTTTTTACTATTTTTTCTATAATTTTCCCAGCGCTGTTTTGGGTACTCCCCTTCGTACTTGGAACGCTGTTTTTATTTTTATTTTTTGTATTTCTTTTCGAACCTCAATATTTTTATTATTTTGCACTCAACAATACTAACAGAATACTTCTCCATATTTTAATTGTTGCAAAATTCCACGTAAAATTATTGTAATAATGTCAAAAATAATGTCAACAAAACACCCTAAATTTTGATAAAATTTAATTTTCTAAGCGCCACTAGCTGTTAGCTACAAACAAGTAATCCCAGATGATTTTTCCATAATTTTTAATAACCAATTGTGGCGTTTAATAAGTTCCTTTGCATTTCCTGTAAATACATGTTTTTGGCATTGCGAAAATTTTCCACTTACGTGCCTCAATTGCGTTAGCAAACGGGATTACAAGGCTTATCACCGACCCACCCACCCCGTAGTCAGGGACGGGCACCTACGGGTGGTTGAGGGGTGCAGTCCTATATAATAAAGAATAAAGAAAGAGAAAAATTAACAAAGAAAATACATGAAAAAAACTGAGAAATTAGATACCACAGAAAAACGATATCGCAACACAGCAAGTCGCGGAATGACGCAAGACGGGAACGTGACTAGAAAGGAAACAAAGTTATCCAGGAACAACGCACAAGCTTTAATAACAAAATTTTAACATTTCTCGAAAACATCTGGAATCCCTCTTTTTAATACAAAAAAAACTTAAGGTAGATCAACAATCCAAAGCAATTTCGAAATACTACTTGCTGCTTCGTTTGTGCCTCCGGAGAGTGTGAGAGTCGGATCTGCTCGCCCCCCGCCGTGGTCACGATCTCTTACTCAGTCACACAGCGTCGCTTCGAGACTTGCGAACTCAGCCAAGCATAGAATCACTGGAACATCTCATTATTTCTCCAAGGACGTTACAACACAGCAATCGTGGATTCGATTCCATGTAAAGAAATTGTTTAACACACTTAATGACAGGATAGGATTCAGAGAGAAGCTGCACAAATAACACGGTTTTGAAGAAAAATTAAAAACCGTTGAAAAAAATTATAAACCAACTATTTCATTATCTCAGGTACATACGATTCAATTTCTCAAACTATTCAATTCATTTTCCTGGCAAGATTTTTAACAAGATTTTTCCAATTCTTTCATAAATCATTTAAGTCTCGAAAAAATTTACATTAATCTTAAATAAGGTTATCTATTACTTTTTTAGCGATTGCTTTTAGTATCAAATCGTTGTTACAAATGTCAAACTTTTCAAACACGGAATAGCAAAAATTAACATCGCCTTTAAATTACGTAAATACCAAATAACATATACATTTGGAGGATAAAAGACAAAGAGCCTGTCCTTACTGTACAAATATACAAGAAAGAAATTTATTATTTGTAGTGGGTAATCGTACAATACTCAGCATAGAGAAGCAAACATATTGTTAGAGACTGAAGAACATTTTTAATGAATCTTCGTACCGATATATTAGCTAAAATTGAAAATATATTTAAAAATATTCAGTACTAAATAGGCACAGCGAAGATTTCGACTTAACAACAAATTTGTCTTTCCTTATTTTCCTTTTATCCGAGTACAACAGAGCACGTATTTCGAAATTTTCATGTATTCGTAATTTCGCTAAAATAGTTATTTATGTAATAAAACTTTAATGTAATTCATTTCTTATTCTGTTTATTGCGTCTAGTTTACGCATTGAGTGAATATATTTAATGAGTTTTCGTACAGAAATATATCCTTCGATCGAGATCCAATTCCGAACAAGTTTCTAACAAAACATCCTAGAGAAATAAGGTCTAAAAAATATTATTAAAAAATAGTTACAACCATGATTTTCAAAACAAATCGCTATCAGAAACCTAAGCCTGATAATCTTTCCCTAATACATGTAGATGAATATATTTTCGTGAGGGGACTACAATTTAAAGAATTTGCATGTATTATTATATAATTTTCATTACTTGCGATTATTTTGGAATGACCAAATAATAAGCTGTCATAAATAATAAGCTGATATTTTAAAAATTATTTCTATGAGGGACGTCAATAAACGAGAAAAATTAATGAATAATAATAATAATAATAATAATAATAATAATAATAATAATAATAATAATAATAATAATCAACCAGAGGAAATCATGATACTTTTCAATAGAAAAATCCACACCGACAGATGCATCTCTGTCAATAAACCAATATTGTAATTAAGGACCTGAAAAACAGAACCTGCTTGGTGATTGACGTAGCAGTGCCAAATGATAAAAATTTAACGCTGAGAGATATAGAGAAGCTGCTGAAATACAAAGATTTGGCTATCGAAATTAGTAGAATGTGGGGAGTTAAAACAAAGATTATCCCCGTCATTGTAGGTTCCCTTGGTGCGCTATTTGTAAACTTAAAGAAGCATTTAGATTCCATACCAGGCAAACCAAGAGAATGGGAAACACAAGAGATCGCTCTTTATGGCACAGCCCACATTTTAAGAAAGTGCATCTAATTAGAGAGCAGGTAGCAATCTGGTATTAGAAATTTGAACCAGCTAGGACACCTTTAGAACTGTGAAGTGATCATCACTACTTCAAAATAATAATAATAATAATAATAATAATAATAATAATAATAATAATGAATATTTAAAGCAACGAAAATTTTGTGAAAGATTTACCTCGACTACTACTTTTTTTATTTACGAACCGAATCGGAAGAATAAGAGATAATAAATAATATATTTAGATGAAACTAATTTTTGTTCTTTTTCAATTCCAAGTCCATACCTCAAAGAGAACTAGAAACAGGGCGATTGCTCTAGTTTCGAACACACGGAAATAGTTTCAGATTCACCGCCGCGAAAACACGCCTAGTTTCTCATTTCCCGTTTCAAATCCGGTCCGACAAGGGGACTGGAGGGGTGGTGCCGCTGCTGCCGCCGATGTGGTTAAGGGGCGTGGAGGGGAGCGCGAGGGTGGGGGAAGGAGGGGAGGGGGTTGTGCTTGTGAGTCAATCGATGCGCTGCTGTGGGCGCCGCTGCGAAGCCAAGAGAAAACACCGAAGCCACCACGAGGCCCTCGCTCGCTCTGGGCTGCAGTAGCACCAACTCGTCAACGCGTGTAGGCGTGATGTAAGGGTTAAAAGGGAGAGCTGTATTTGGAACAAATGGCTCCAAATTGATTTATTACTTACTGAACAATTTTTAATACCATCATAAATTTGGTCAACCTACGGGATGTGACAACCATGATTATATCGATATTGTAGTACTAGCTGATTACCCGGTGTTGCCCAAGTTTATTAACTTAAAAATCTATTTATAGAGTACGATCAAAATAGTTTAGTTTTTTTTTTTTTAAACATATATAAGCATTCTAATTTTACTAATTCAATATAATACAAATTTAATACTAAACATGACTCTATACAGCATTTCGCGGGAGCCGCGTCGGTCGAATTTTTGCTTCAAATGCATGACGCGTTTCCACCATTTCATTACAATTCATGTAAATCTAAACTATTCGTCGTAATTTTACGATTTACAGACGCATTATATCTCCGATAAATGTACAAAACAAACAACCCATTAAATTTGATAACGATAGATTTTTTCCTTCTTAAATTACTCTCTTGATTTAAAATATTTTAACACCTCTATTTTTAATGACGTTCTATCGATAATTTCGGTTTATTTTTGTGGATAGACATATGTTGTTGCGGACATTTTTGTAGAACTCTTTGAGGTAAATAATACCGCCATTCTTATGTGTCACCTCTCTCTACCCGTTTAGGCAGCGTAAACGAATATAACTTTCTTTTTCCCGATTTAATCGATATTTATTGCCAAAAACCATTTCTATATTTCTCACCACATATTTTTAAAAATAAAAGCTAGTCTGTATTCATCCTGGACATCTTAACTATCTCCTTACCAAATTTCATCACGACTGGTCTAGTCGTGATAAAGTAGCGAACAGATAGGCATTTATATATTAGTATGGATTTGTAAATGGGAAATGTACCGTGCTATTGAAGCTTATCTACATGGGATGATAGCAGGTAGAAGGAGGGCTGTACGAGTTATAGTTATTTGGTGAGTCGGTTATCTGGGTTTACCAACAACTGGACCCGAGTGGAGGAGTTAGTAGGAGTAGCTGGTAAAAGTAATGGTTAGTGATACTAGGAATAGAAGATAGTGATAATAGGTGGATAGAAGAACATGTTCATTTATGCGGAAACAACAGATATGTTTGTTATTACCCTTAGCGATTAAAACAGCAGACATAATGAACACCATACAATTAAAGTACGATTACAAATAAAGTAGACAATTTTGGAAGAAAGTCATTCTTGGGCGTTTTACGGGTTTTGCAAACAACTGCTCAAAATGAAAATGGAAATGTAAAATTTTCTTACATTTCATATTGCACCATTCATTTGTAATACCCTTCTCTCCCCCACGATGAGAATGACGAACATAACCGGAAATAGAATTGCGTAACTGGTCACGAAAGAACGAGATTGAACGAGAAAACACAAGAACTGTGTTCGTTATTGCCCCGTCATATATTTTATTATAATACTAAATATAAAAATCACTTTAAAAAATATACCACTTAATTTTTCCAGCTTGAAATAATACAAATTTGTCGATGAGAATCAAAACATCTCACTAAAAGTAACTTAATACAACTCATTCGTTTTATTAGTTTGGCGAGCCCCAGCCCGTGTCGGTGCGTTTTATTTTAGTTTTTGTTTTTGATATACACCAGGAAGGTTGTAGAGATTTAGTGGGTTGCATTTAGAGGTTATGGCTGGTGGTAATTGATGATGGTGTGGTTCTATATCACACAGGTATGTTGTTTTGTATTATAATAAGACATTTTGGGTATGTTTTTGTAACAGTTATTTCATAGTTAGATACTGAGTAATCATTGATATATTGTTTGTGTTAATAAGGTGTTTCAAAGTTGTACTAGAAATAATGTAAATTGGGTATATGCTTTGTAGCCCTGATGAAAGCAAAATAAATCGCCCATACGTTGGCGTTGTAAAAAGAATCTTTTATTGATCAATCCTCTAACATATCGTTCCGTTCTACAACATATATTGGTCAAGATCAACATCATAAAAATGGCCCAACGGCTAAGTTGGACAGCACTGCAACCATACTATTGAATCGGCATGTGACCCAATGCTGAACACCGTTGTTAAAACAGACCAGCAAGAACCAGAAACCAACTCAAATTGTGAGATTCTAATCCATGTAAACCAAGAGTTCTGATCTGGAGAAAGTCGACACTTCCTAACCATTTTGCGACTTTGAGATAGACGATGAATGACCAATATATTTGAAAACCAATGTTTCACCAAAGCCCAGTGCATCATACGTACAGATTGACGGAATTCAAATCATTATCAGCATCAAATAATACCCAAACAACAATTGCTTCCTTCCGCTAGGCAAGCGTTACGTATTCTCTCGAGTCTGGACTTGGATAATACAGTTCTCACCTTTACGAGGTAGTCAGTGTACATGTCGATCAACACAAAACTTATTTTAACTTACGAATCGAGTGCAATGAATGAACTCGCAATTCTTAAAATTTACTAAACATTTACCAATTCTTAAACGTCAGTGATTCATGGTATTAACGAGTGAAATTCAAATGCTAGATCTGAAAAACCACATGCTAAGAAACCTAGGACATTCTGCATCATGAAACTTGTTAATGGAAGCATACAACTTTAAATTTGGTTATTACTTCTTCGCCCGTAGGTCAATCCTCAAGACCGCGCGACACCTTACAATGCTGACCTCACCCGGACTCGAGTTGCCATCCGTCCTGGTTTCCCTGGATTTTTCCTAGTTTGAAGGGCAACACCGTCCGCGTTCTTTAAATAAGTCGCAGGCTAATCGACGCTATCGTCCGAAATTCGTACGCACATCCGATTTACTAATCGCGATTTACTAATCGCGCCCATTATTTGTGCGTGTCGCTCCACGGATACGAACGAAACCTAGAGACAAGCGATGCCGTTGAGAAGAGGAATCCAGTAGGAGATTCGTGACAAATTCTCACGCTAAATGCCAGGTCGGTTCAAAAGCGATCAAAATAAAATTTCAAAGATCATAACCGCAATTTTTCATAATTCCTGTTAGGACACGAATATTTTGCAGGTTATACGAAAGACTGAAAAATATTCGAAGTCTAATTCTCATTGTGTTCTAAAGAATGAGTGATTTTTCTTAAGATTGTTCTATATAATTTGTTTATAAAAAAAATTAACTAGAGTTGTCTTGAGTTCCGAAAAGGGTTAACACTTCACTTCTTTTTTTGTGAAAAATAAAATAATAGTATTTTAACTTCATGTTTCTTTTCCAATTCAGAGGAAGTATCTATTCAATTTTTTTAGTGCATGTACCTTTCTGTGAAAAAACCTCATTATTATTTAATTAATGACACGCTAAACTAATTTTATTGGTTTGAAGGGTAAAAATCATTTTCCTAGTAATATCCGGGTTTCAGCTCTGAAATCCGTGTTTTCTGGCCTCCGTGTCCTAGGTTTGAGATTTTGGTGATGGCAACCCTAAGCCTTCTACGACAACCGACGCCGTGAACAAACGAAATCGTTATAGTGCATGATATGAGGGGTCTCCAGTGGCGGCGATTAAGAGTAAAATCACTTTAAGGAAAATAAACAATCATTTTAACCCTCTAAAACTGGGAATTATAAAAAAAATACATCATCCTTTATTTGATAATCAACAATTGTCTTTCCTTTGATTTATTTCATTGTTTAAATAGTATTTAGGGAAATATGTAGAAAATGTTATGTAAATGAAAATTGTCAATATTTTTTTGCTCCTCCTCCCACTTTTGATTCCCAATCGCTGGGAACTGGAGGTCTCAACTCATTAACAATGTATTTATGTGCGTGTATTTTGTAACTTAGTCCCTTTATTTATATACCTTTAGTATGTAACGCATCCCTTCTATTTCGCGTAAGTTTTAATGTTGCATTCATCGCTTATTTTATGTTCATTAAATCAAGGTGTTTTCCACGTGGTCCTGGGAACTCACAAGACAATTATCATTGTACTCAGTCCATCCCGATACCAGAAGCTTTTGTGGAGGTTCGCAACAGACACACAGAGAACCATCTTTCTCTGAAGCCAAGAAAAGATAACAGGAAAAAAGATTAGATAAAATGCTTATCGTAATACAACAGACGCTATTACATCATCTTTTCTTCTATAGTCGAATCAGTTCTATCGTAAATACACTACTTCTGTGGTACTCCATCTGCCATAATCCACTCTCATACACATATAATCGACTCTCAATCAGTGGATTATTCCATTACCATCTTTTAAAAGGTAAAACTGGGCGTTACGGTGTTAATTGATAGTGTAGTTATTCGCAAGAGTCAATAAGTCTTTGTATTGGTCTCTTCCTGGACTTCAGAGAAGCGCTGAAAAAAAAAATCAATACGTTGTGACCCAAGTGAAAAGATAGAGAAAGATGGCTCCAGCAGTGAGGTCCGGTATGGAAGAATGTAGAAGTTTAGAGTAATTTTTTTTTATCTGTATAACGTACATAATATTTAGTGTCATTCATTTTTTTTGTTATTGTATATAATTTCCCGAAATATATTTAAACACCAATGTGAAGCTATGCATCTCGTTGTTTGAACCATGTATTCTTGTAGGTATACACCTCGTATAGTCCAGAGGAAGGAAACCAATCTTCCAAAACGTTTATATTATTCTTTTCAATATATATCCTTTACACAACATTTCATGCAATGTATTATAAAAATACGAGTCCATATAACCAACTGAAAAGCTACCAATCATTAGAATATGTAAAATAATTTGCCCCGTGTCACTACTCATCTTTTTAGAAACCGAAATTTGGTATTTTTATTCGTTGAGGAGATAATTGAGCAGAACGTTCTTATATTACCATCGTACATTTGAATAGGAAGACAGTAATAAAAAAAACAGACCACTTCAATGAAGTGTTTCAAGAGCTTATATTAATGTGTATTTAGCTTCACGAGACAAAAGAGAGAATTCACCCTTACATAACTGGGCATTAAATCAGGTAAAATTCCAAGTGATTCTTTTGATTCAAAGCGAAATATTTTTCACAAAACCAGATTTTGGTATTGTTAATTACGAATAAATTCACAAAAGTGAAAATTTAACACCACGAAATTAGAGAAATGTGGAAACATAATGAATTTATAATATTATATACGAGCCCCAGGTAACAAAATGAGCTAAAAATCCAAACCTATTGACAGATTTTTTTAATACCAGAATGTCCAGTAATGATTGGTCTAAGTTTCTTTTCAAATTCCAGACAACGCCGGGTAACTCTGCAAGTCTCTTATAAAGGAATCGTATATTTTTGTTCAGTGGTTAACATTTAAAGAAAATCTGCGCCAGTTCAATCACTGATACACGCGTGCAATCAATAATAATTAACATGAATTCAAACGGCATGTTTTATTTTTCAGAATACTTTCTAAATGAAATAGGGGGGGGGGTCCAGACCCACCCTTTTGGCTACGTCCTCGTGGTGCATTCCACGACAACATCCATTCCTTCTTACCTTAAAGCTCGAACGTGCCTGGTCGGCCAATTTAAATGAGAGGTACAAAACGTTTTCTACCGAACAACGGAGAACAAATTGGTCGCCATTTTGACCCCATCTGAACCCGAACATCGCTTTGGAAACTGCGGAACATGAAAGACCCTCCATCTCAACACTGAAGTACCCGAAGAGAAGAAGTCGCGACATCACCTACAGCTTCTGCGCAACAGGGGAAGCATCAAACGCACGTATGGGAAAGCAGAGGTTGAAGCATACGAAGAGCACAACACACTTTCTCAAGGAATGTAAACATCGGAAACAGTTCGAAGATGTAACTTGTTTGTGTAGTCAGGTACGAGAAGCCGTGCAGCTCACAATGGAAATTAAAGTGGCAATAACATAGATTCGCTATTTCTCATTCATTCTCAGCATTTAGAGTAGTTTCTCTATCTCGTCGATGCGCGCGCTCCAGAACTTTAAGTATCCTTGAAAAGTGTTCAATGACGTAATCTAATAATCGAAAATATTTTTAAAAAATGTGTGTTCAAAAAGCATCCATTACATTCGTATAAGATGCATTTCGCTTGAAAGTTTGGAGAAAGCGCTAAAAAATAATTAGTAGCTGCTTCATTAACAAACAGCAACTAATTATAATGTTTTAAAAGCCTAAAATACGTATTCTTAAAACATTTCCAATCTAACAACATACACGTAAGCAAAGGTAAATAAACATAGAATATCCATACTAATAAAAATGAATTATATAGAATGTGTGTTGCATGGAAATCAAAAAAAGTAAACTACGAAATTATTTGAAATTTCTAAGGACACTTTTTAAGGGTGATTGCAAGTAAATGCAAAGTAAGGTGAATGTTGATGAATCACAAGAGCTGGAAAACAATTAAAACCTGTTGCTAATCAGTAGACGTGAATCTTCACTCGCATGACAGTTGATTAGAAGCTTACTAATGTATCCGCCAGAGTTAATTGCATTACGTGAGGTTAACAGTCCACTGAACGTAATCAACCACGCTTGATACGCAAAGCACGAGTTTAAGAAAATTAACATAAAGCACGCAGAGTACGACAGTGACTAATGTATATGACTCGGATATTGCCCTGAAGAACACAGCAAGATGACCGAAACGTTTAAAGTTATATCTACTGAGACGCGGTATTTCCCTGACAAACAAGTTTAAATTGCCCCACGGGTGGGGCAGGTGGTAGTGTTGTCGCTCATCACCAAGTCATCCCGGGTTCGATTCCCGTTGGGGCCAGAAAATTTGTAGTTTTTCACATTAATGGGACTTCTGAAAAGCAAACCTACCTACCTTTCCTCCATCCAGATCCCCCTAGTATCAATAACTGATACTAACTACTTCTACTAACCCTCCACGTGGACCAAGTTGTTGGTAAACCCAGCTAACCGGTCCACCTACTAACAATAACCTACCACCCAACTCCTCCAAGGTAGATAAGCTACATTTCCCATTTACAAATACAAAAAAGAAAAAAAAAGTTTATATTGACTGCGACCGCGGAAACCTACATTTAAAACATAAGTCCAACATTTAAACATTGTCCAACAATAAATCGTAACTCAGCAGTACTGTGAGAAAACCAGGAAATGAAAAAAGACATTTTGCAATATATTCACCTCTAGATCTACAATACGCTTTTAATAATAATTAGCTAATATTTCCGTATCAAAGTATATTATAATTCTTCACTACTTCATCCAACCATATTTGTTCATTTGTTTCCGAATGCTGAGTTTTCAATTTATCCCCGACAATTATTCAAATTTACGTTTCAGCGCTGTCCAACTTATCATAGCCCGCGGGCCATTTTCTATACACTTTCGATCGATCAGGCCAGAACAGGATGGGGTTTGACAAAATGTTGCACGACGAATAAAGTAATTAGTCATATTTATTTATTTGTAATGCGATATTTTGATTCTCGTCAATAAATTTATATTAATTAAAGCTGGGAAAATTAATTAGTATATTTCTTCATTATTAAAAAATATTTTTTCACATATAGTAGTATAATAAAATACTGTATTGTTATGTTTGACGGGGTAATTCCGAACTCAATTTTCTATTTTTCCCTCGCCGAACATCCCGCGTCAAATATTAATTCTGACAGCATAGAATCATAACATATTAGACATATCTTCCAGCTACGCTTCTCTGGAACTTTGACCAGAGGTGGTCGCAACGGACCTAAATTGTGCACCCCCCCCCCCCCCCCCNTATCTCAAATGTACTACAACTCGCGGGCAGTAGAAAATGTTCAGATTTTTCCAATATCGCTAAATACCTTACGTCTATTTATTGGCAGGAACATTTCCTTCTGTACACGGAATGGGAAATTTGTCACCTTGATGAACGGGATGGCATTGAGACTCGTACAAAAGATGTCACACGCAAGTCGTAGGAAGGTGAGATAAGAGTTCGCTCTAAGAATACCTCCCAACGGGCAAAACATGGTTTGTTCAAACACGCGCAAAGAATTTGACAGTCAGAGCCTTAGAAGACAAAGGGTAATAAATGAGTTAAATAACACGTGCATGACAAAAACGGAACACGAAAGCGAATGCATACGATCGAACCCAATGAAAAGTCATGCGGGACACAACAGTCTCAGTTCGCCTACATAATTAACTTTCGTATTTATCCTAAACAATGGAGTATGGTCATTACAGTTTAATAGTGGTAATTAAAGTGTTTTAGTCAACCATTAAATAAAAGAAACGATAGCTACATAAGAAAGATAACATACTTGTGTGCGATTAAATCTGTGTTTCGTAATGTGTTTTAACCTTTTAAGAAGCAACTCTCGTGAATATTTATATCCATATTTATTTGGTTAACTATTCAATAGTATAAGCGAGATCATTGACTCACTCACACTCTCGTTCATCAATGCAGAGCTAGAAACGTGAAAATTTGACGCGATGGTCCTTTCCTTCTTAAAAAGGGTCACTTTTTAAGTAAGGACCGTTTGCGCATCGCGTCCGCGTAGCTTGTAACGTGACGTCTGTTCCAGGTTGGCCACTCTCGGCCAGTCCCCTACTACTCCGACAGTACGTTACGTGTCTTTGCTTGTGTTGATTGTTGTGTAATACTGCTTTCTTTGTCGCCATGTCGATAATGAACCCCGCCGATTGTAAAGTGCGATCCATCATTCGGTTTTTAAACACAAAAATGATCCTCCTGCTGAAATTCACTGCCAACTTGTAGAAGTTAATGGGAAAGGTGTAATGGATGATCCCAAATGCGTAAGTGGTGAAAATTCAAAAAAAGAATAAAAGCAAGTTTGATAAATTATTCATGCTAGCGGGTCCTCAGTTTATTATAAATGTGTAGAATTTAGTTTTGCTGCATCCAATCTTGTTAGTTGTAAGTTTCGTAGTTGATTAGCTGCTATTAACCAATCACGAAGGAAGTTAAAATACAACCGTAACGTAAACAAGCTTAACACAATATTTAATTCATTTTGTATATCCTCGAAATTATTATTATTATTTTTTCATAAGGTACTACATTTTCCACGTACGTAGAAATTATGGATTCAATATATAATCTTACGAGAACAAAATATAACAACAATTGGTAGCTCTAGTTACAAAATAAAAAATTGACAGGAGAAAGTTAATAATAATTTCTTTCCAATTTTCTATCAATCCGATACCTTGATAAATAGAAAAATGTTTTTTTAATTCGAAAACATTTTCTAATTTTTCAAAATAGTATCTACTTTTTCTTCGCCGAATATCCTTCCGTATTCAAATGAAAATGCATTTTTTCCTTTCTCTTCACAACTAATACAGTTGTTTCGTTGATCACTATATAACAGCTACGAATGTCTCCCACTTGAGAGAAGTGCTGCAAATTTATATGCAGCGATGCAATGCACGAAGGGTAAATGGCCTCTACACCAATACAAATGGAAGAGAACCAAACATTCTATTGTGTTCTAGGACGTTCGTAATGCATTTGGCAACCATCCCATCCTCCAAGAGGATATTTCATTTCCAAGCTTTTGGCGAGGATTTGCCTCGAAAGCACTACAATGCGGCGTCTGGGATACATCCACTGAATTAGAACACGACATTTTTAGACCAGCGAATAGCTCTGTGTCATGCAGAACTGGTGTTTTATTATTTTTTAGGCGTAGATTAATTAGAAGGTCTATTTCGAAGTCAGAAACTTTCCGAGGTTATGTGTAGTGCTAAAACAATTTTCTTTGCGTTAGTGTTTCCTAACTGACGCTAATATGATAAGTGCATCAGGATGAAGATTAGTGATGAGACAAATGAAATTCAGGATTATCTGCATACGTAATCTGTTCTTGTAATTTCAAGTAGCTCGACAGTTAACGTCAAAAAAAGTAATAATGATATTTACTTGTAAAATTAATCTACAAATAACTTTTTACTTGCAAGATAATATTAGTTTCATTGATCAAAGATAAACCACTTCTTTGCTCAAATTCAGCAGTTCCTCGATACGACTAATCTAAAATATTTTTTTGAGTCATGCAGCGAATATCGTCGACTATTAAGAGTGTAATAATCATGTCAGTACAAAAATATACATATTTCTGAATATTTTTTCTCGAGAATGTCTGAAACGATTTTAATGATATTTGGAGAATAGAGTTTTTGCGGTGAAAAAGCGATTTTACACATCTTATTTTCGAGTAGGGCCTTTCTTTTCTAATTTGTTTAAAGTTATAAAATACACGTATACGCATGTATGTTTATTTCAATCAAAGCGCCATGGTAGTGGTGTGAACAAGAAACTACAAGATCCATGGCTCTAAATTAGCAGTGAAAATTTAAATTTTACCACTTTTGCCAATATGACGTTAAGCCTCGTTAAAAAGTGCAATCACGGGAGTATGACATCTTTACTATGAATATCATGAGTGCATTTCCTTTTACCACATCTTGTCATCCAGGTATTTTAAACTTCCGGAATTCGTAAGATCAATAAGATGGAAGATAAGCACGCAAAGTTTACTCTCTTCGTTAAGGTACGAATACACGGGTGTTTCTCTGCCAGTGTTCTAAGAAATCGGCTATCAGCGCACTGTCCACTGGTTACACGACAGCTGCTATACGTCAGTGTTTGCACTGACAGTGCTCGTGAAACGTCACTTCCGTCAGTGAACGCTGCCCGCCGGTGACACGCACAGCGATCGCCACTAAACGCTACTCACTACAGACGGGGATACATGTTCAGGTCAAGTGAGGTTATGTCTGTTCACCGTGATCGTGGACCCTTCCTCCATCAGTGAGCACGTATAGTAAATGAATATGAGTATACTTGATGAATAATGAATATTAGAGAAAATGGATGAATATTTGATAAATAATGAATATTTCAGTAATGTACAGTTTATAAAATCAAAAACAAATTAAACTTTGAAGAAAGTGAAGACACTGTAATTTAACAACTATTGACTATGATTGACCAACAATTATTTATTGACGACTCCTCGAGAAACAGCCTCAAACAAAAATCTCGTCAGTAAAAAATTCTGGCACATTATCCATCACCATTAAACTATCGAAATCCCGCGAAATCGGCTGGCGATCGTGATCAGTCAGAGAATAACGGGTTTTGTCTTCTGTCAGAGACATCTTGAACGTAAATGTTAGTTAGTGCTGACAGATGGCAGCGTTTACACGATACGAGAAACTTCGATCGCAGAGTAGTTCAGTTATGAGACAACGAGACAGCAGTGCTCACTGACGACTGTGTACACTCTGCTGACAACGCTGACAGAATAACTGAACAGAACCACTTCCCATGTATTCGTAGCTTTAATCACATTTTCTCGGTTACACGTTTGTATCACGCTTGCAGCAAAACGGAACAATCAATTCACGTTTCATACCGATATATCACATGTCGATTCACAATGAACCTCTTTGTTCCCCGCTGCGAAACACATAATTTCTTGATATAAAATCCTTATAAACTTCATTTACATGTGACGGTGAAACTATGAAAAAACTTTAATAATGAAAAAAGAAATGAGCATTTTTATTTTTACTTATTATTCATAATAGTTTATTTTTATCTCTACTCAATCTTGGCTCGGTGAATGATATTAGCGGAAATAATTCATAAGGGTACTAATACGTCATGAAGATAATTTTGTGAATAAAATGTGTTAAGTGTTAACTCATCATAACCTTTGCACATACTTGGACCCTTGATCGGAATTGACGGGATGGTCCCTTGCTTGTTTCCGGAGAGTAACTTTGTTTATTGCCCCCCCCCCAAGTGGTCATAAGAAGTTTTGAATTGATTTTTTACAATAACGTTTATTATTTTTATTATTATTATTATTATTACATCAATTAAGATTATCTGATATTCTATTGAAGAAACTACAAATTTATTTGTACATTTTGTCTTTCTACATTAAAGGCGATTAAATTGTTAGTGAGCAGTTCTATCTGTGGCACTTCAATCACAAAATATGGGATATTAAAATAGTTCAAGAAATCTCTCAAATTTTCAAATTAGAAGATCTATTTGATTGATATTTAATTCAACGTAAAATCCACAATCGTAATTTTGTAACACCTGTTTCAATAACAAGAATTCAAAAAGACATAACAATATTGAGTCGACAATACATCGAGTATTACAATATACTTTTGATTGAACGAAGCAATATTCTTATTTTTTTTAGATGGACCAAAATGCAGCTTTAATTGATTTCTAGAATAGTGTTGTCCGTCGCAAGGGACGACATAGTGTACACACGTTTCTACCAAGAAACACGAATAACAAGCAATCAGTCGACCGTATCTCTACTTGCTCAGTACAGCGCATTCCTGTCTCTCCAACAGATTAGGTTCCCACTCGTGAGTGTATCCCGGTGTGTTACTCAGTATATTGTCCGCAACAGTTCGGGGTATGTGCTCATGGGCACCGACGCTATTGCAATTTTCAGACAAAATACATCTTGGAATGTTGACCTATTTTTTTGTTTCCGCAACACAACAAATGTGAGCATCACAGCTAAGTGTAGTTATATACAACGGAATTTAAAATGTTGCAACGCATGTCAATGTGTAATACAAAGAGAAATCATATATTTTGCTCAAACTTTGTGGGTTGAACACAAAAATATACAAAATCAATACAAAAAAAATTCTTTTTCCCTTTCGTCTTCCAAGCAATTTTTGAAGATATTCCCCCTAATTTATAGAAACAAAAAACCATTTCGGTTCCAGTTCCCTAGGAAGCACTAAGTAAAGACAAAATTAGCAAAACTAGAACGTTAGTGATCATTGATTTGGTAGATAGTTGAAGACGAATGTCGCACATCAAGAGACTCGACTGTGTGCCAAGAAGTAAGCTTATGATGAAACCCAGACACTAGTGCGTTCCATTGCATAAGGTGCAATATATTTCTGCGTCGGACGACAATATTGCGATTGACAAAGGCATTTTTACTGCTCGTGTGACTCCATTGCGACATTAATAATGCACAATAGCATCGATCTTAGTGGAACCTACGTTCATTGTGTCGAATTCATTACGTACAGAAGATAAAATTTTGTATAATTTAAAACAGTCTATAAGAAAAAATAATTAAAGTATTCAACTTTAAGACATGCTTTTAGGCCTCTACTTTTGTTTTTACTTTTCTAATACGTTTCGATCCTAAACAAGTCTTCTCCCGCCACAATTGATATTCACAACTTTTTAGAACATAGCTTAGTTGACTACAATATTAGACATTTTACTTGATTTCTCAATTCCGTAAATGGTTACTACTGTGAGGTCCTTTGTGCCTTTGGCATGGAAAGCGTTCCGCAAACCAGATTACTCTCAGATTAAACTTGGATTAATGGGAGATTGGAACTACCGCCTCATAGATGGCTGGAGATCGCTCTAATAGAGGAAACGGCAATTCCGCATCACGACACGACTTCAACACATTAAAGTACGGTATCGCGATACGACGGTGCGGCGTTTCGATATGTTCAGGATATGTACGTGCCATTGGTAAACCTCGGTAAACTCCGTAATGCCATATACATGTTTTCGTCTCCAGAGCTGGTACTCCACATTTTACGTTTACATATTGTAAAGCAAAATGTGAAACTTTGCATTTACCACTAGTGAATATCAATATTACTTATGTATCAAGTTCTATTTTGTATCAAATGACTTGTATCCGCTAGGGACTACTGGTGATTCATTAGGCGACAGTCTTTTTACAACAAAGACAACATTAATCCATAGATAGATAGCGCCTTTAATAAGCACAATCCACTGATAAATAAGAATAGTTTCACACTAGACGACCGGTCACCGCGACTCATCTCTGACACCCTCTCACATGAGTATTTTGAGACTTGAGCGTCGCTTCGTGTGAAAGCTAAGCTAATAGGAGCGACGCGTCGCCGAGTCCGGTCGCCTAGTGTGAAACGGGGTCTCAAGAACAACGGGACTCACCACATGAGTTGGACGAGCGTCTCGAGAGCATGTCTGGCTCCGAAGAACGTGGCGGCGCTCACTCGCGCTTGCAATGCATTGTTGTCCCCAAAGTTGTCCTTGACGCTGTTCTTGATTATTGCCGCCGTCGTCGCCACACGCAACCGATAAGATTCGTCAGTGTCCAACGTGAGGCGCGGAGGATGAGGTGGAGGGTCGCCCGCACTCCGGCGCACTATCACCACGTGCAGCGTCTGCGCTTGCGAGACTCCAGCAGCCGGCGCACCAGCCCCGACTCCAATTCGCACCCCTGCGCCACCGCCACTGGTTCCTGGTCCACCTCGCCCTCGCACTGGAATCGACTCTGCAGCGGCGGCAGCGGCAACAGAAGGAGGGTTCCAAGCGATCGACGGAGGCTGCAAGGCACGGATTCGAGAACGGGCGCGCTCCTCAGCGGCCAGCAGCCATCGGTACTCTTCTGGACCCCAACCAGACACCTGCAACATATACACACATACTTTTTTTTTTATTCTCATACACAGCAAAACTCTTGAAAAGGATGGTGCAGACTGCGCAACGTCCTTTGCTGGCCTTCCAACCTTCCAACGGCTGACCATATTCAGATATCACAGAGCAGCGCCTGCGCCACTGGAAAATGGGTCAGTTTTCATTACATACTCATCGGGTGCGAGAGTTGTGCATTGCTCCAGCAGAAAACATTCCACAGAACTATCAAATGACATGACCTGTAGGAGAATGCACAGAGAAAATACCGCAGACAGAAGGGTTCCCGGCGAATACGTATATCTTTGCAAACCCATACTTTCTTATGCGACGAAGCGGATGTTCTTATTTTAGCGTGAAACACTGACTGGTGCGCCATTTCCTCTCGGATATTCTCGTGGGATGGACTCTGCACAAGTATCATCCGGGTCTTGCACCCAGTCAAATATCCGGATATAATCAAGTATCCAAATTATTCGATTTCTTTAAACAAGTTACTTTTAAGACAGAAAAAATATATTTTAGACGGAAAATTGAAAAAAAAAAAAATTCCTATACACAGTGGCCATGTAAACAATGTATCTCATGGGAAAGGTCACCGTCAAATTCTTAGAATTCACCAGATCTATCGCTACCCTAGCTCCGCAAGGCACTATCCTATACAATGCTATTTTCTTATAAAAGCCTCAGACTAAACTTTTTCTTCGAATTCTATATAGTTGTTCTCGTTACAACTATTGAACGCAGGCTAACTAAATGAGAAGAAATTGATGCATGCCATGCAGATGATACAGATGGTGAATGGTTAGAGTATCGCTGAAAAACGAATTCATTTGCAAAATTCGCACTGCGCGTTATACAAATTTTAAAATTGGTAATCAAATGACATTTAATCATTACAACATATGTTTCAGACAGTTCACAAAAATATTAGACTACGAGTTGAGCATCATTTTAGTGCATTATACGTTCTCTTTTTGCTTTATTGCGGTGAAGTAATAAGACTGATAAGATGATTCGTAAATCCGTCCGTATTTCGCACACCTGGCGACTGTTTTTGAATGTCGTGAGTTTGTTAATGGAAGAATAAACTCTAATCTATCAAAGCGTCTAATAAAATTTAGATCTCGCGGTGTTAATATTTGAATAACACCACCTTGAAGATGAAGGATAAAACCTCTGGTGAGACGGTTTTTACATACATTTCCATGAAATTTCTCACAGATAGATATAAAGAACAATTGTATGTCTCCCAAAATTAATATAGGCAATAAAAGTACGACATTTACCTTGCCTATCTAGGCAACTAAGAACATTATATTAACAAAAAATGTCACAAAACTTGATAACTTTAATCAAACTAGAGCACTTTTCAAGTACAATTTTTCAAAGTAAATGGTATAATGAATAATTCGCAGTTCTTAATACAAGTTTACGAAATTATATTAAAAATAGTAATTGCTATAGTAAACAGAAAATGTAACATAAAAAAAAAATTTTGATATGTAGTTATGGGCATGTCTCGTCATAGACGCTTCCATTCCAATCCCACTCTTTCAGTCAGTCATCCACTCAGAGCGTGATAAAAAAGAGTCAGATACAGATGTTACAACAGATAGACACGGTCTGTGAATGCACTTTACCACATCTCCTTGTCTGTGCTTACAAAAGCGTCCCATTGCATCAGCATTCCTTTGAAATACACAATGCATGGGGATTTCGCCCGAAGGGTGGGTCGGTTCATCAGCCAATGTTTTGTCACACATTTCTCGTTCACTTCGAGAGCTCTCTATGCGATAAATCGATATTCTCTACGTCGCAATGCTCAATCGTATTCGTATAACGTACAAAATTTTGATCCTACATTACAAGGAAAATACGTTTTGAATGTATATTTCATGAGTTTATTAAACTTAACGATACAAAATAAATATAACCAATTCATATTCTGTTAAGACACAATTTTCAGAATTTTTTAAAGAAATTATACATTGTTTTGTGTATTTATAGACCTCCTCAATCAGATCTTGACATATTTTTTCGGAACTTCGAATATGTTTTAGAACATATCGCACATAAATCTACTAAATCTATCGTTATATGTGGTGATTTCAATATCGATTTCTTGAGTACATCCGACTCTGCACATTCACCAGTTAATCGATTCAAGAATCTTATCGACTCCTTCAACCTTATTACTACGATAAATGACCCCACTCGCCTCTCCGGCTCATCTCAAACATTGCTAGATCAAATTATAGTCAACAATGGAATCTCGTATCTCTCTGAAGTGTTTATCGCCGGATACAGTGATCACCTTGCTCAAGTATTGACTATTAATAATACACTAAAACCGCTTAAAATCCTTTACAAATTTACAAGAGAGTTTAATGACATAAATAAATCCATATTCGTAAATTATTTGCGTGAAGAAACATGGAAAGATGTTTACAATTGCCAAAACACCGACGACAAATTCAATGTATTTATCTCAACATTCCTAAAACATTACAACTCTAGTTTTCCCATAAAACGCAAGTTAATTAACACAAAAAAATACAATAGATGGATCACCCTAGGGATAAGAATTTCTTCAAAAAACAAACGCCGTTTATATTATCTTTCAAAACGCTATAACCAGCCACCCGAATTCCATAATTATTTTCGTAAATATAAGACTATTCTCCGAAAAGTAGTCTATGCAGCTAAAGTTATGGAAAACGACAGGCATATACTAAAATCGAACAACCGGATGAAAGCCATGTGGAATATTGTTAACAATTACACGTCAACTTCTGAAAATCGCGAAGAAAATGTTTCTTTACTAAACGATGGCAAGATCGTGTCAAATCCTCAGGACATCGCAAGTTTGTTTAATTCTCACTTCTCAGAAGTTGGTAAAATAACGAACTCAATATATCCAAATCAATGTCCTCCAATTATTACCACCCACATACCCAATTCTATGTTCACTTCCGAAACTAACGCCAGTGAAGTCATGGGAATCATCAGCTCCTTAAAAAACAAATTTTCACGAGGCATAGATGATATACCTGAGTTTATTGTTAAATCTTCGTCCCACGCTATATTAAATCCACTCGTAAATATTTTTAATAGTTCTTTATCGGAAGGGGTGTTTCCCAATATATTTAAGAGAGCTAAAGTGAAACCTTTACACAAGAAAGGAAACAAACTTAATATTGGAAATTACCGACCAATATCTCTACTACCCACTTTCTCAAAAATCCTAGAAAAATTGTTCTATAAGCGTCTTCTAGATTTTTTATCAAAATATAACATTCTCTCTGACGATCAACACGGTTTTAGGAAATCCTTTTCCACTACAAGCGCCATATTTTCCTTCTTAAACGAAGTTACAACATCTCTAGACAGTGGAGAAAATCCTCAGGGTGTTTTTCTTGACTTATCCAAAGCTTTCGATGTCATCGATCACGGAATTCTCCTT
>NNCF01130670.1:330028-423941 GCA_002313205.1 Laupala kohalensis
GTATTATAACTCGCAGCTAACTTTTTATCTTATCTAGGAATTTTTGCTGAATTTTTTGAATCCGCCTCTGCCTTAGGGCCCTTGATCGGAATTGATGGGATGGTCCCTTGCTTGCTTCCGGAGAGTAAATTAGTTTTTTTTCCCTCCACGTGGTCATACGCAGTTTGTACTGGTTTTTGACAATAAATTTATTATTATTATTATCATTGAATCCTAACCTAACAAAATACATAAATTTGTAACAAAGTATATTAAAATTGAAGTAATAAACAATATCCTGTTATAATTGCTTCTTCGATAGTCAGCGTAAGTTTAACTTGCAAGTAATGCTCGTACATAAACAGTAAAGTGCAGTAATATTTTTACTACTTGGTATTCTTTTAATTAATTCGCGTAAATAATGAAAGCGGTGGTCTAGTGGTAGCGTCTTGACTTCCACGATCACGCTGGGCGGAAAAGCATGGGTTCAAATCCTACTCGGCTGAAGTAGGTGAGGTCTTCAGCTGAGATATTCCTCATTACTCCAGACAAATGTCGGTTTGGTACCGTAAGTTCCCCGACAACAGAACATATCTCCTTCCCAATTCCCTCTTCCAAGTCTAATGGTTAGGTGAAAGAGTTGGCCTCATGGCATGAAACTCGCCATTAAATAAATAAAAAAAATAAATTGGATGATTTCTTACTTCCGTAGCTGGGATACATTAGGTCCCCTTCTCAGACTCATATGCGTGTAGGTCTGCTCGGTTGTGCCTGGTTTGCCCGAGGAGCAATACAAGGATCGCATGCGACCCGAGGCTTTTTACGAAAGGTAATACGTCAGCATTTGCCTTGATTCAGAAAAGAAACTACGGAAAATCTTCAATAGCGTAGTCGTCCTGAGAAACCTAAGACACGTTTCACACTAGGCGACCAGTCTCGACGATACGACGCTCCTTTAATTTTAACATGGTATTAAATGGAGTCGCCACGAGTGCTTTCACACACGGCGATAGTGATCTCTGTCTGCGCGTCCGGTCACTCGAATCTCAGTAAATCTAATCATTTCCAATTAGAGATCCAGGTTGTCCTAACTCTAATATACTCAATGTTCTCTTTCATTCCAGATCATGCTCCAAAAATCAAGTACAATGTTCCAGTGTTGAAAATGGGCTACTACGTAATAGATATCATGTAAAATAATATCAATAGACGAATTTGCAAATACAATTCCAGTTAATCTTCCAATAGGGAACATAAATAGAAATCCAAAATATCATAATGATGGTAGACTAGGACGACGTGTCGGAAAAGAGTGGAACAAGAGAAAACTATTGAGATATGTGAGTTGAGAAGTAAGGTTATGTTACCTCTCGACTCATAATTTTCCATTGGTTCCAACCAGATCGGGCGTTTCCATTGGTTCCCAATGTCACTGGCGCGGCGATACTTCATTTAAATGTTCACTTTAGGGGAATTAATTAAAAATTTATTACGTTCTACAAGTAGTCTAGTTCCAGAAAGGTCAGCTTCCAGAGATGAAACCAATCGCGCTTTCGAGATACCGATTATAGGCCGGTCATTCCAAAAGTAATGTCTCCTACTCATTTTTATGGAAACGGCAGAAGATACAGGAAGCATAAAAACAATTGAATAGAAGATTATAGTTAATTGACTGCCATTACCGATACTCATAAGCCTGTGTGCCTCGCTCACAAAAATCAGAATCACTAATGCCAGGCGACTTCCTCACAATGAGAATGTACAGAGCCAACCGGTGGCCCGCGAGAAAATGTTGATGGTCCCCAGTAAAATAAAGCAATTACTAGCACTTTTTATGTTTCCCAATAATAACACAAAAATATACTCTAACGAACTGTATTTTGAATGACAAATAAGGTTTCCTTCCAAGAGTCATTAATGTTTTTCAATCTAATACTCGTATCTTTTTTACACTATTTTTATAATTTGTTCCATCGACAACACTTTCACCTCACGTAACAATAAATCTTAGATAAAATAGGTAGACTTATATTTCCCATGATTTTGGGTAAAATTTGGACGTAGCTGAAACTGAAATATATTAATTATAGTAATAATTTATATTCTACATTAATTTTATTGAAATCATTTAGTTTGTTGCAGATTTTAACCCTACAAACCGAGAAAGTTCAAATTATATGCTGAAGGACAAAGATCGCATTTAGATTGGTGTTTAATTCGATCAAACTTTTATTTCCTTTAAGAGTCCCTCATAGGGGTGTAGGTTTGGTAAACCCAAGGTGCACGGAACGAATCCCACAGTGACAAGTCCTTTAAATTTATTTTCCCCAATATGGCAGAGGATTTTCCTGGTTATCGAGAACATTAAAAAAACATTTTATATGAAGTATAAAACTCAAGTTTTCGATTCGACCCATATTTTCTGGAAGGATTTTCCGGGAGAAATTTTGCATAACGGGTCTTTGTCAAGATTTCCACTTTATTTATCTGTGTGGATAATTTATTATTTAAATTTTGCCTACGACTAATTTGTTGCTCTCGAACACGTCCAAATAGGATAAGAAAGAATGAAATAAAAGTAAAATTTTTCCTTCCCGTTCATTATAGAACGTTCAGGTCAAGTCCTAGTGAAGAACCTTCTGGAAGGACTTTTGGAAAGAGGATCTTTGCTGACTACTTCGTCCTGCCGGCAAGGCGTTCGTTTTTGCATTCACAGATCCTGCCGGTTAGACGTCAGTTCTTTCAGTACTAGGTGGGGTCTACCACTGTTATTATAAATTTGAAAATTACTTTTAGGATTTAGATAAATATTTAATACAAATTTTATTTATTTAATATGAATAATATTTAATGCAGGTTTCACAAACTAACCGTGCATCTTTAGGCAGTAAACATTTTTAAAAAATTTGGGATTAGAATGTTGAAGGGTTTTTGTGCTAGCTTAGAATTTTCTGAGCTTCGATGTGGTAGTAATGACGGTTCTATTAGACGGACAGACGGAGAATCCTTTAATTTAAGGACAATCCTGCCAGCAGGACGAAAGTCCTTCCAGAAACCCCTTATACGACCCATCAATAAGGTTTTCAGAAACTTATAAATGTTTACACTCGACAACTTCTGAATAAAATAATAAACATTGAGAAGGTAAAAAAGATGCTCTTGGGATCCATGAAGAATCAACAAATAAAACAAAACAAAAAACAACGAATAGAAGAAAATTATCGTTGATATATCAGGCTTACTAGAAACCTTCATCATTTTTTAATGTTTACTTGGACTTCGCGAATCGGCAAAACATTTTTCACACTACCCATAACGAACTACTTGAAAAAGGAATACACGAAGAAGTTATTGAAAATCTAGCATATGACTAAGAGATGCAGTTCACCTACAGCATATAACGCAAGCTGACTTACGTTAGGGAAGACATTTGCGTGTAGGTTGAGGTGTGTTTTGTTGCGCAAAAATCGACGCCGCTTCCATTAACATTTGCATCCGCCGCACGACGGATTTGCATTCGGAACTACCGATAAAATGCCCACACTATTTCAAGGTCAAACGGGAGTTGTGACGAACGGCCGATTCCATAAAACAACATAGTTAAGTAAGAATTGTTTAAAGTAGTTAAACGTATTTCATCAATTGCCTCGACAGTCTTAAAAATCTTCATTTTTACCAGTTTCCAGACCGATCTGGAGATACATCCACTACTCTCAGGGTTGAAACAATATAATATCATTCACACGGGAAATGTCTTTACATTGCATAAAAGACTTACTATATTATTTCTCAACATTTCGTCTACACGGAAAAGGAGTGGGAGCCAAGTAGTGTAGAGTCTTCGCTTTCACGGAATCGATCGAGGATCGTGGGTTCAAACCCTACTTGGTAGATCTAGGTGAGGTTTTTAAGTGTGGCTTCCCTCACCTGCTCCAGACAAATGTCTGTTTGGTATCTCAAGTTTCCCAGCAACACAACATTTCTTCTTAAATCACGTGTAGGTGATAGAGCAGATCTCATGGTCTGAACCTCGACGTATGATAGTAAATACAAAAATAAAATATATAGTTTTCTTTCTCGGCAAAAAAGTTGTCCCATCAATGCATCAAACTCTTACAGAAGGAATCGGAGTAAGGTATCGCCAGCTATCTTCAATTTATTCCCAGTTCTTAAAGCCACCGTAAATTACGTAAAACCCCGTAATTAAAGTGTTTAAGTGTGTGTAGTGTTCGTAATTCTCTTTTAAATATTCAAAAGTCAATACTTCAGTTTAAACTACTTATTCCCTCAGTTTATGATGCAATCTTTTTAAATGATGGCTCACACTATGTTACCCTAAACCCTTCATATACCCGGTTGGTATCCCTATTATCAGTGACTCACTCGAAAATTGTGACTAAGTGCGACATGAGTTACATATGAAAATTACTTGACAAAATCTACACGTAAAACACTATTGAACAGAAAAAATTTCACATAGTTGCCGCACATAAACCGCCAAAAATTCTTAAAATTACCTGCGTCACAGTTCTAAGGTCAAGATATTTTGCAAAGTTTGACATAGGGAGCTGGTACTCAAAAATTGCGTGGCAAAATGTGACTGACCTCTACAGAATATACTGTAATTATATAATAATTACAGTCTAAATTAAGAGAAACAAAGATCGACGTGAGACGAAGCATATTAATACCTGTTTCGGCATACATAATTCTCGCCCGGTTGGCAACTACGCTTGCCCTAAGTGAGGTACCTGCTCCTAAGTACCTGTCAGGGAGGCTAGGTTTGGCACCCTCACCCCCAAAAGTGCAGGCTACGGTGACCTGCCTTTGTTCCGCGGGACACCTTTCACTCGGCAACGCGCAATTCCTGCACCTTCTATTCCCCCCAAATTTGCACGTATTAGCATTAGCATTGAGCTACCTTAGCCCGCCGTAAGATAGTGCCAGTAGACGGGCATCCCTTCCCTTTTTCGGCACCCCACCTGCACTTCTTCACCCTCGCCCCGATCTCAATCGTCCACCACTCGTCCACTCAGACGGACACACTTGTTCGCTCCAGTAGTCACCCGACTTCAAAGTCGGTGTTTCCTTTCTATGTCTGATTACTTAGTTATTTTTATTTAATTTTCTATTCATTTTATTATAGAGCGAGTAACATCAAGTCGTATTGTTAAATTACATTTAAGAGCAACTTCACAAGTTGCCGCACGCGACCGGGGATCTGCTCCCATTCTGTTATCTCCATTCGTGCGCGCGTATTCTTCTTATTACTATACTACAATTCGCGCCCGCAAACCTAGCGTGTGTATCATTGTACTCCCATGCGAGTGCGTGTTCCGGCACTTCAAGACATCGAGCTACAGACCGAAGACAACTGGACTCCAAAGATTATTACCATTTAAGTTCTTGACGTACTGTGTTTGGTGACAATCCACGTATTGAATATGAGTGGGTGTTCAAGACTTGAAACAAGAACTGCTCCGTAATAATTGGTTACATGTGTTCCTTTTGTTATCAGTTATTTCAATGGTTCTCTGAATGGTCTCGTCAGTGTAATCTTGAGCAGAACACTTTTCTTTCTTATTGAGAGACAAATCCCCACTTATTGTATTAAATTCAGAAGGAAAATAGAATATAAAACATTACGGAGTGGCATGATCTTGAGCACTTGATTAAATGCACCCGAAATAAAGAACCTTTCATTCTAATAATAAGTCATTTGGCTCTTGGATATTTCTTTCACTTTATCAAACAGTACTTCTATGTAATAATGAAATACGCAATGTTGTGTTGATCAAAATGCACCATTAATATAAGGATTTCCGTACTAATCATAAGTCTTGTTGACTCTTAGATATTTATTTCACTTTATCAAGCAGAAATTCTATGTAATACTGAAATACACAAATAGTCTGAATTGAAGGATAATGGTGTGCCAATTGTGTAATTATCTAGAAAGATTAATAATTTAGTGATACTTAGATTCGTATGTAACTATTCTGCATAATCCAATTTTTGATTGCTCAATTGTTTCTTGTTTATGTATTTTTTTTTAGTTTAATAAGCCAAGAGTGAATTCAATGTTTATTTCATTTATCACATACAATGTTGTGACGAAATTCAACTCATTAAATTTATGACGGTTATTTTTTGTCTTTTCCTTCTTTTTTTTACATCCCTCAAATTTCTTCCTTAGAAGCTGGTCCTCCGTCTTCACAAATCTGTTGTGTTCCGTGGCATCCGCCAGAGGATTACCCAATCATTTGTACGTCACCCCGGAACAATACCAAACGAAATTAGAGTTGACGCAATAAATTTCAATGAGAAGAGGGGAAAATATATAAGAGTTCTTAGCAGTAAACAGACCAAAGAAGGCGGGATATAACTCGAGACAGAGACATGAGAAGACGGGTCTGTCGTCTGGGACCTGAGTAAGATATGTGGAATAAACAGTCGCGGGGAGAATAGCTACTGATGCCGAATGTTGACCCATAGATTAAGATAGGATCTAACGACTATTTACGTAAGGCTGCACGTGTCTCAGATGAGACGCATTTGGAAAAGTGTAGACGAAATAAAATTAAAAATTATGTACGCATGGTCTGGAAGAACTGCAGACGTGTGAAAAAGATAATTAAATTTCGAAAAAAAGGAAGGAGAAGGGGGAGCGTGGGCGACTTGCATCCGTCAGGAGAATTTCCTTTCTTCGAAACCCGGGGTCAATGGAGGCGGAACAAGAATCTTGTGGTGGGGATAAACTGATAAAGAGACGATACTCTATGGCGGAGAGAGACTTGAGACTTAGCAACAGAGTTAAACACTTACTTTGTTACTTACGTACTTACGTACTGACTGATGTTCCGAGCCGAGCAGTTGCTGAAACTACTCAGAGTTAGTTCGGGAACTGAGATGCAGATTCAACGCCGTTGTTGATTCACCGTTGATTCAGAAATGTGAATCAATCGCTGCTCAACTCGATATACGATTGCTGTTCATGTACGCGAGTTAGTGCATCAAATCTTTCGATATTCCGTTATTAATTCTGAGAACAATACAGAATTAATAGAGGAGCATCATTAGGAGTTAATGATGATCGTCCAAATTTCTAATAATTCCGGACGATAAGACACGGACCTGGAGTCCAGACCGTATGGGGAAGGCGTTTTTCGGGAGTAGAGCGATGTTCCTGAGACGAGCGACTTCAATACCCTATGGCGGCGACAGCTGGGGCGAGAATTCCGAAGGCCGGGGGACTGACCTTCACCAATGATTGAAGGCTTTGGACGGGCTGGGGGACGTGAAACTACTATTTCGAAGGGTCGTCGGGGCCAATGAACCTGATCCACACCATCGAAGCTGATCTGCGATCTTTGCTATAAAAGGTAATATGTAAAAGCTGGTCTGCTTCCAGTCATTCAATGCGCGTAGCGAAGAAGAAATACGTGTGCGACAAGTGTCATGCTAATTTGGCCTAATTAAAGACATTAATAAAAGAGAAAACAAACATTAGCTTCATTCATGAAGGCCAAAGCTAAGAGATGAACTATTAAATGTAAAACCGAGTGTAATTCAATTTTAATGTGTCTTAAGCAATATGTACCAGGGGCGAAGTCAAATATGTTGTTACTGATCGCCAAGATAGTTGTCTTTGTGTTATTTTGGGGGGAGTGCTGGGATGTCAAAGAAGAAGAATGCATGGTAGCTTTTAAGAAATCTGTAAATGATAATGAATAAACAATTTAGTTTTAATATGCGTTTTCCTAACGGAACCCTGTGTGTTGTTTTTAACTGCTTAAATAATTCGAACCCACAATTCAAAGTTAATTACCCTGAAATCTCATGTATTTTTACTTTTAAGGTCCATTACTTCATTATTAATTATTCAAATTAATTGTCCTAATTTTGAGGGCAATTTGGCGCCAATACTTTTTAAAACCAGTAATTAAATTAATTCATGGTCCTTTACACTAAGATACACTAAGTATCATCACAACTGGCTCCAACGCGGGGTTTGCTTTAATTAACATCATCACAATGCTGTCTTACCAATTAACGAGATGTGAACATGATTGAGGAATTTCCTCACGAACTCATTGTTTTGATTAACAATTACAGTTGGGTTCAAACAAATTACTGTTACGTTAATTTATTGCGAAATCTTGGATCATCGTTTCCCAAAACAATAATACTAAAGCTCCGTCATCGAGATACGTATTGTGTTAGTGAAAAAGTGGTTACCTCAAAGGTAATGAGTAGCGGCTGCACCACCTCGTTCTCCGCGCCGACGCTGTAGATACCGGTGGGTCTCGGCCATAGCGGAGGGTCGCATGTCATCTGACACGAGAGAAGCGACACCCCACCTTCCTTCTGCGCCGCTCTTTTGTCAAGCGGCTTCTTGACGCAGCGGTTCTGCGCCGCATCGCACTTCCACGTCCAATGCTGAGGGCGGTCCGCGTGCAAGAAGTCGCTGGCGACGTTGCGGATGCTGCGCAGGTTGGTAACACTGTAGCCGCCGCCGCCGCCACCCGCCCAGCCGTCCCCGCTGTCCACATTGCTGCAAGGAACGTCAACGATAAAATCCTCAGAACACGTAAATCACAATCATTAACCATCTTGAGGATTCGTCATATCGAGGGAAAACTACACACTTGCCAACGTTTCGAACATAATTACATCCTTCATCAGGGGGGTATAAATATCCGAAACGTTGGCAAGTTTGTGGATTTTATTTATTTTTCTCCTACATGACCAATGCTCAAGAATAATAGACATAATGTAAAGTGGTCAAGAAATATATGAAATCAAAATGCATGCATGATGAGACTATTCTTCCTCTTCATTTTGTGGGCGACGTTGCGGATGCTGCGCAGGTTGGTAGCACTGTAGTCGCCGCCGCCGCCACCCGCCCAGCCGTCCCCGCTGTCCACATTGCTGCAAGGAACGTCAACGATAAAATCCTCAGAACACGTAAATCACAATCATTAACCATCTTGAGGATTCGTCATATCGAGGGAAAACTACACACTTGCCAACGTTTCGAACATAATTACATCCTTCATCAGGGGGGTATAAATATCCGAAACGTGGCAAGTTTGTGGATTTTTTTTCTCCTACATGTCCAATGCTCAAGACTAAATAGACATAATGTAAAGTGGTCAAGAAATATATGAAATCAAAATGCATGCATGATGAGACTATTCTTCCTCTTCACTTTGTGGGATGTCAGTAGAGCTGTGGTTAGAATGTAAACTATTATGGAGTATAGTATCCCAAAGTAAGTTTAGGTAGCGCTAGTGTCATCTAACCCCCATCTTTTGTGCGACTCGACGGTAAAACCCCCGCGGTTCGGTTTCCGACAACAGGCGCTCAGGGAGTTCGCTAAAACATAGCAATATTGTTGATAGGAATTTCAGGAGTTAATTTAGCAGTACGTGGAGGTCGAACACTGACGAAAAAGGATAGTCTAATCAATATGTTGTGATTAAAATAGGTGTTTAAACACAATTACTACAGCCAAACCAAACAGATTAATAGGGATATAGCCCAGGGATGCATCGGATTCAGCTTTAATAGCAATAACTTCATCACTGAACTATCAATTAGATTATCGTAAAAATGTCGTTATTCACAATTAATGTTATTAGTTCAGGCGGAATTTTTTTCACATAAGTCGAACCTGGTTACAGCTATAACCAATTACAACTCATAGCTTATCTTGAAGACCTGAGTTGCCTTCACATTTAATCCTCATCTAGTCCGACGCAGATCAATACACTGTCACCTATTGCGAGGCTGCCGGTCGCCTTGCTGTAAACCACTGCCGGTTGACTCAGCGTCTTTTGAACCATGAGCTCCTTCTTAGCGTTTTCATGGAACAGAAAGAGCTCTCATTGTCAACTCACATTTCCGGCTCAGTTAAATCGTGGTGCTTCAGAAAACTACAGTTTGTTCATCTAATAAACGTGTATGACTGTACTATTGCTAGTTTTCTGTTAAAATATTTTTCAGAGATTTTTTTTATTCAGTAATATGACATCACATATCGTTAGACGTAAACACAGGAGAATCTCTAGTTGTCGTTCGCGTGATCCATGACGAACCGCAAAAGGAGGAGAGAGGGGAAGAAATTAGAACTTAGTTTTATGTCAAAAACAAAAATTCTCTGGACTTAACATGAATAAATGGAGCGGATGAAGGCGCGACCGGAGACAGTGTACAATTTTAACGAATAGCAAAAAATAATCAATAGCAATATAATATTATAATTGCTAGACATTGCACAAAAATGAAGCAGAAATTACGATACTCTTGCATGCATGTATTCTTTCGCAATGGTAACTTTTTCGTAAATATCCCTTCTGCTCCTGACAAACTCCACCAATATTCAAAATTAAAATATCATTACAAAGATTATTTTCTGGATAAGGACTGCATTGTTATTTTACGTTCTAACAACATAACATTTGCTCAAATATTTTAAAGTTGTAACTCGAAACTTTACTCGAAGAGGTAGGCGACGAACCCTCACTTCGTCTCTAGTGAATCCTTCACGCGAAAGTTTCTTTCAAACTAAGCCCTTCACAGGCACAATTCTTCATAACAACTGTAGAAAAGGTTCACGAGTATATTATCACCTTCAAAGTTTTCAAGAAATTCTGTAGAATATTTTTTGACTCTCACAATGTGAAGGAAGACCTTTTTTAAACGACATTTTCATCTAGAATTATGATGGGTGCCAAGAAGTTTTTGTACATTATTTAAAACTCATATATGGCGCACAAATAAGTTTTTAGAATTATTTACTCTTACACTATCCAGTCATTAACATATTCAGTTACTCACGACTTTGTATTATGTTATTGATAATTTAAAAAGTATCCACATGCACCAACAATAAACAAATATTGAACATTTCCTGATTTTCCTCATTTTGCTTCGAAACCCCTTCTTTTCTACAGAGTTTTGTCGAGTGTGGAATCTTCACACCTATCAGTAGTACTGTATTATAAATTAACTCCTACAAACTATACTAGGATTCATGTAAAAATGGGAAGCCAGAGTTCCCCCTAACAAACACAAACCTGATGGGAAACGCACGAAGTATTTTTATAGCTTGCTCGATTTATAGTGGTACCCATGAAATATCAACTGTTACACAGCGTTGCCACCATACCAAGAGAAAATCATAAAGATGCACCAATCACGCAGCCGCGCTACACTTGAAAGCAAGATTCATCAATCATTTAATGTTTCCAGATATTTCTAAGAAATTTTGATTTGATAATGTAGCCAACTTTTATTTGTGACTTGCTCCTCACATCGTTCGGTGACATCTTAGCACACTCTTTCAATTCCATTGCATCTACTTTAGACACAAAGGTTGCCTGACGCTCACCTCGTAAAACAACAGTTGATAACAAAACTGCAGGGTGGTTCCCCAGATGGCAATTTCCCTATTCGTTTGACATTTATTTCGTTGAAGGCGATTTTAACTTCCCTAGACACTCATATTGAATGTCACACTGCATACCAAGACGTGTATTTTTGGAAACCTCTTAAGAAATAGTGAATTTAGTGAATATACGGCATGTTAAAGTGATGAATCAGAACAATTTGTTACATGATTTGGTCATCGTTGCTCTGATCATGGCGTCTAAGGAGATATTATCATTTGACATTGCATTACTTTAATAAAAACCTCAAATTACTGCATTCGTTTTAGTACATCGCTTACATAAAAGCTTGTTTTTTAAGGGGTTTTATTTATTATTTTATTTTATACTTTCTAGTATTAGAATTTGTTTATTTATATGTCATAATAATTAATCTTGCTTCTTCATTTGTAATAGTCAAAATACCTTTTAAACACAAACTTGTATTAATATAATTAAATATCGTAAATGATATAGCATCCGTGGATACACCTTCCGATAGCATAAACTTATTTTGAAAGATGATCGTAATAAGAAGTTACAACTAAAAGCATAGGTTATGCTACGCGTTATATTTACTTGTATGAGAGACGGATTGTATTTCCCGGAAATAATTCGCCGCGAGTTATTTCGGAATAAAATAGTTTTTAAAAAATCTTTAAAAAGTTTTTATTTGAAATAGACAACATAATATTGCTTGCCAGAGGGTGCCAAATTTCAGTTGAATCGGTTGAGGGAAACTGGTTTAAGATCCAGTTGTAAGATTTGGCCCAAACATACCATCTAACAGACGAAGTTAAATAAATGTTGTAAAATAGGATCAGTTGGTAGTTGTGATTCATTGCTCTTATTTTAATAAGTTCAAGAGACCATTTTGTGTCTGTGTCGGTATCTGAGACTGTACTATTTGCGAAGTGCCATGTGTCAGCTTAGGACGCTTCCTCGAACTCTGCCGGTCCTTCCCGTCCTAATGAGCACGATGTTCGGTCTCGCCGGGGTTAAGCTCTTAGCCACCTACTAACCCCCCCCCCCAAAAAAAAAAATGGTCATTTTTGCTTTTACATATTTTTAACTTCCATAAAAATGTAACATTAGTTTTCAATATTAAACTGCGAATAAAATGAGTCCAAATACAATAAAAAGGATAGAACCAACCATAAATAGAAGAAAGAACCTGACCTAGACCTTTATTTTTGTCATAATTATGTAGTTTCCATAACCATTCTCTTTGTAATTGCATATAGATTAGAAAAGTAACATTAAGATGGTGATAAAACATAAAATACGGTAATATTTCCAATTTTTTTATTCATGTACGTGACTAAGAGAGACTGGGCGGTGTTCTCATTAGGACTGGATGGACCGGCAAAGTTCACCACTTTCGTTTGCAAATAGTATAAGAATTTTAGTTTGTGGTTCTTAGGACTCCTGGTACTCATCTTCGTATCTCCCTAGCGTTGTGGTACTGTGCGGGACCGCTAGAGACGTCTTCTGGCAGATTGATGTAAATACGCAACGTCTTGCAACCAACAATACCAATACATACTTCTTAGTTATGTGTTTTTCTTAGCCTTTATGTCGCTTAAAGTGACCTTAGTGATCAGGGTAGTTACGAGATTCGTGAAGCAAGAACATTGAATCATCAGTTCCGGACCAAATCACAGGCGAGAGGTGAGATAGAACGCACATATTAAACTCTCCGTCCTGAAAATGTACACATTTAATTGTTTTCCCATACTTCTCTTTAGTCTTCACGTGCAAGTTCGCTGCATATAAAAACACAAACACGGAGCACACTAAAACGTAAGAAAGTAACATGTATTTGTCGGTGGAGTTCGCCCGGGAATGACATTAATTTAGCTACTTGTGAAGAAGAAAACTGTGGGAGGCATGCGTGTCTTGAGGCCATTGTACACTGCACATCAAGCGGACGTCGCGTCGGACACGGCATCACGATCCACACAGCCAAGCATCCCGTTCACACAACCTACGATAGTCGCTTACATCTGTAACAGTGTTTCACAAAAGATCAGTTCCGGCGCTCTCACGACTTCACAATCGGCCTCCACGTATGCGCCATCTGAAGCTAGGCTGTCCATAGAGTTAAATGTAAATAGAGGCAACCGTCTCGACTGCAGATTGTTCTTGATAACATGAGACAGAAGATACTGAGAGATGTCGCCCTCTCGCTCGCACATCCGCTTGGAAGGGGTGAGATGTTACTGTGCAACGACTTGTGAGCAGCAGTAAGCAGTCAGTGAGGGGAATCGAGTTCCCCCACCTAAGACGATGTGCGAGAGAGACAGATACATCACTCATAGTTTTTCCTTCCGGACAACCGACGCATGGGGCTGTTGGGTCTATGTATATATAAGTCTATGAGGCTGTCACGATGGAAAGAGTTCGCTTACTGCGTGAAGTCGTGGCCCGTGGCCGTGGCCTGGAGTGTGAACGTAATTTGGGGTGAGCTAATTTTCGAAACGTAGCCACCACACCTTCAGACACGCACGCCAAGTGCAGTGTGGAATGACCTGTGTATTTTCACTGCTGCTTTCGCTCGCATTATTGGCGAACTTGAGAGCTCAAGATGCAGTCTTCTGTAGATGTAGTGCCAAAAATATAAATCAAATTAAAATCTTCAAACCTACTCCACTGACACATACGATCCACTACTGGTTTTCTTCGTTCACCGGCCATGCGCACTTCCTGTTACTGAAGCACGAGAGAAACGGATCAATGTAAAATCTTGCAGAATCCCCACGGTTGTGCTCCCGTAAAGTTGTTCTACTTGCACAAATATTCTTTCGTAAATCCCACTGATATGTGGTTAATATGTTCTTGATTAATATTGTTGGTTGCGAATGTTTTGTGTGAAATATAAATATCCTTTCTCGTCACTGATGTACAATAGAAGAAAGTTCTTTTTTCTTCTTGGGACCAAATACTGAAAGATATGGAATTTATCATCGATGAATATAGCCCACTCTCTTAAGTATAGGGAGTTGCTCTTAGTTGAATTTTCCTCACGAGTTTCAAAGTTTTCCAGTTCACAACTCTTTTGTGCACTTCAAAATATCCTTGATCAAAGATGTGTTTTGTACAATATAGATTCTCCGCAGTGCCAAGATTAAACAAAAGTTTCACAGCATCGAACAACGCAACGTAAAATCTGACAGCACAAATTTTTATTAAACATTGGAAAATACAATTTTATAGTGGAGAATTCTCAATATTTCAAAATTTTAATCTCGCGAAAATTGAAAAACATTACACACAAGACATAGATGGGTATAACAGACTTGAGTGCCTTCCTTGTTGGTACCTTGTAGCTGCAACCAGCGGATTTATTGGAAAACCTTCGAAACAGAATTTCTATAATTATATTCCATGTTTAGTTTTCTCTGCCATAACAGGTGACCTTGTCAGTCGATTTTCTTCTTCAGACTCAGTAGCATTGTACGAGTTACACACACACAAACAAACAAAAAACGAATGGACAGCAGATTGCGCGCTAAAATCGACCGCGTCAAATTGAAGGAAAAGAGATAATGAGACACAATGTACAGTATAGTTGCCGTCAACTTATCTCACAGTCATTAAAAATTCAATCTGGCTGTTAAACGAAGGTACTAAATTCAGTTTAATGAAGATTTTAATTCGTGTCTAGGAATATTACACGCATAAAAAAAAACAGACAAAAAACATTTAGAGCCCAGAATTCTTGTTGAGACTTACAAGGCGATCTAGGTGACCTAGGAGGGATCTGGGTGATCTAGGAGGTTTTCAACTGATTTTCCAGAGAATGTGTTGGCAACATGAAGCAAACATTCGAAGTAAAGGACTCGTGCGTTCATAATAATATAACTAAATCCTACAAAAATTATTTTAAGAGAGGAACTATTTATTACGTATATTAGACACTCTTGTATTGTAAAAGCGTGAAGATTCATAACAAGTTTCTTCCAAAAGCTTTGTATGAATGAGGTTGCAGTGATGCGCTCCGAAGTTGCAGGACGTACTATATAGGTGATATGGGGAAATAAAGAAAGGAAGGAAATGAGAGGCGAAGGCAAGTAAGGAAGGGAACTAAGGGAGAAAAATGGAAGAAGAAATAAAGAGTATGCAGAGAAAAGAGAGAACTACGACGTGAAACAGCAGAGACAAAAAGCAGCGTTCGTAACGCACAGCACTCTGTGACGTAATATTAGATAATTCATTTCCATTAAATTAGTGGAATGTAGCGGTCTTCGATCATTATTTCTATACTCAAAACGTCGAAAAGTTATCGCTGACGTGGTCGTCGTTGGAATGTTAAAATACAAAAATGGTACCAAAACAAAAACAAAAATCTATAAAACGAAGGATCATGCAGAGGATAATAAAATAATAATAAGAAGGTTCTGCTCTTGTTTATTACGAGGATACGAAAAAAATTTGGAAACAATCGACTTATAACCAATTGCAGAATACTACACATATAATATTTCGAAGGTTATTAAATTAGTCGTTATTATAATTTTTTTTAATGGCAAAAATACCAACTTTTATTAGCTTTTGATATTACATTTTACTGTTCATTTAAACCATGCGCTTTTGTTACAAAATGTAAGTCACAACTGAATTAAGTCAGAATTTCTTCAATTAAATTTGAAATCACAATGAATATTAATGAGTTTTATTTACCTTTCGATTGCAAGATCGATGTTCAAGTAAACAATAAAAACAAAGAAATGCTGTTTGGTCTTGAGTTCATACAAAAATCCCACAGAAAAAAGCACTTTCAGTTTATCCAGAATTTTCCAATTTTCCGGGCAACTTTTCCAATTTTTCTTTCCCTAGAAACTTTATTCTGACTATTACGAACATTTAAAAAAATTAGCCAAATCGGTCCAGCCGTTCTCAAGTAATGCGCTTACCAACAAACAGCATTTAATTTTTATTTATATAGATTTAATTTTATATTATTGAATCGCTCCGCTCGATAGGGGTTTTCCCCCCACTCTCGCATTTAGGAATTCACCCCAATAAATTTGCTGGTCCGTGTCACCCCCAGTGCATCTTTGACCTCAGCAAGGCTCCACAAGCGTTGTTATTCGTAACTTTATTATGGGTAAACTCAGGAAATTCCCATTTTTATACGGTACAATGTACTTTGTATAAATATAATTGTGTTGCGTTCACCATCTTTGAGTCCAGGACTAGACGAAGAGCTAATTTATTGTAGTTTGATTGTATTAAACACCATAAATGTGAGTAACAATATGAGGAGCTTGCAGACTCTTTATTATGATTTCGCAAATGCGTGTGTTCTAATTCATAAATCTTCTGTCTGGTGGCGCTAAAACGACCGTAAGACCTTTTTTTAATTTTTTATTTGTCGATATGATGATGTGATTGGTTACATTGATACTGATAGTTTTTTTTCAACTAGATATTTCTTTACGATAGGTGGGTTCTTAAGATATTATTTTTGTCTCATTTTTTATTTATGTATAATCATCTTCTTGATCACATTTGTATATCATCCAAGGATTCAATAGATTAATAATTTTTATGTCATTTGAAACATTTAAACTCTAAATATTTCATTCGTGAACTGTGGGAGTGGGAATTTTTCACACAGTTTCAGCTCTAGTATTAGATGATTCATTTTAATAACTTAAATAGGAGTTGCTTCAATCTTTAAATTTTTCAATTATCTCTTACCATCTCACTTTATCTTTTTTCCGTCTGTGTCAGCGTTGATGGAAGTTGAAGGCGAGAAACGAGAAATTAAGGCACGTAAGTGCCAAAAACATGTTTTTACAGAAGACACATAAAACCGCAGCTGATAATAAAAGATATGGGAAAATCATCAGAGTACTTGTTTAAAGTTGCAACTAATGGTACTTTAAAAACAATTTTTATCCAAATTTAAGACTTCGTTGAAACCTCTGTAAGTACCAAATAATCAAACTATGGAGAATGTTTAAAATGCCAAGTGTACTTTCCAAAAAACGCTGCAAATGCCATGATTCGTACTCAGAACAGTATAAGTGACACGCCTGAGAACCATCATTCTCCCTGGCGTTAGAACAAACTATTGAGATAAAAAAAAGTAGAAAAATATATTATATGGACTTCCCCGATTAGTATTGCATAATACATGTTAATCTCACGACGTTGTACGCCCATGTTATCTTTTGACCGTCACAGCAATGAAGCTATCAACCGAAGCCACTTCAGCAATGTAAAGGAAGACGTTATTCGTGAAAAAAAATTACTGAACGTCTTCCTTTTACTTGTAAATGCCTCTATTGTGAAGGACCATGGACACTACTTCACCTCGGAATGAACCTCTGTCACATCAGCCGATTAATGAAACTCGGACTGAAGATGGGAACATGCGCATATATTTCACGAGACAAATGCTTGTTTCCATTTGAAGTGAAAAGTGCGCTTATTTTAACCGTATATCTACAATATTCTTGAATACAATCTGAAATCGCGTGGGGTACATACATATAAGCCAGCAGAGGAGAAATGTGGAAAGGATTAGGTCCAACTGCAGAGAACATAAACCCCAATAATGGGATTCAGTGAAAAAGTCTCCTCTCACATCTCTTTTTAAAAGCATCTTACTTCATCATACCAAGTGCGACTGGCAATTAAAGATTCTCCATATACATTTATTTCTAGATTCATGGATTACAAAAGAATTAATTTTAATGCGCTGCAATCAGGGTTAGAGAGGAATTTTTTATCTGGGACGGATTTTGAGATTGGGGTCCCCTCACTTTGCCCACTTCCTTCTACTCACCCAGCCCTCTCAATCAGTAGGTCTATACAGTAAATAAAGGTACGAAATATACTTTTTAATATACACATTTAGTAGTCCCATTACTTAGCTGCTCGTAAAATGGACATTAAAATACTTCTCGAATAAATGAATAAGATAATAGTTAAATGAGAATAGTTTTCTAGATCACGCCGATAAATCTTTTTTTATTCGGAGAAAAAAGTTATTTATTGGGAATTCAGAATCAACGATCCTTATGGGACCTTTCCTGTGTGCCGAAATCACTTGTATTTTTCCGAAGACAACAGTTCAATTTTTATTGATTTAGTATTTAAAAATGTTATTCATGTATCATTGAAGGTCCCCTCTATTCGGTGGCACTAACTGGAATCATTTATCTGCACGAAAAAATGCATTTTTTATCTGTACTCAATGTCAGCATCGGTATGTACTTTATCTCTGCCTCCTAATCCATACCTAGGTTTTTCTCCGGTTTCATTTCCGAATCAGAATTCATGGTATAAGTCTCTTGCTTGGGGAGAGCAAAATAGCTTACTACCCTCCACGTGGCCATTGATATGAATTGTTTGCTATAATTAATGTGCAGCGAATGCACGCACAACTGAAATACGTACTGCCGCGGTTGCAATAAAAAACGCCCCACACGTGCGAGTATTTTGGGCATGTGGGATATAATTAATCCCTAAGCCACGCTCATTATCGTCGGCGCTCTCGTCTGGGCGCGTACCTATGACTCACAAGCCGCGCCAGTGCCGTTTCGGATTCGTGAACCAAAAGATGTTTCTAGGTCGATTTCGTAATTTGAGAACAATAAATGCATTCCCCCAAATCATTTACAGTACTTAAAGATAAAACTGGGGGTCCTGGTGACTCCACTCACGTGCCGTATTAATTATTTTTAACGAAAAAATGATAACCATAAAATAATCAGTCATCATTTTGGTCTTTACGAGATCAATTTCGTACTACCATATTGAAGTTGCATGTCATATCACTGAAATTCCAACACTTTTATACTTAAAAAATTCCGAAGTAATAAACAATTCAACATTGTTAGCAATGTAATCCCAAATTTAAAGATGAAATGTCTACAAATACTTTTCTACCAATACACACTTACCAGAATAAAGAACCACAACTCACTAACATCGATGCCTGCATGATATGTGGCATCCTTTAAGTATGTGAATAGAGGATCGGACATAATTTCAATTTAAACGGTAAAATAATGTATCAGATTTTCCATATGATAAATTATAAATAACTGTTGGAAGGTCAATCTTAATTTTAAAAAGATGTATGACTGTTTTGTACTTGGCGCAATTGGTTTTTGACCCGAGCCTAATTTCTTCATGTCATTTCGAAAAATGTTATTGTCTCATGAAAGTACTGCAGTTTTGTCAATCTAATTTGTCCTTCTACCATATGAACGAAGGCACTTTCTCCAGACTTCTACGAATACGTCTTTTCTTCGATTTCTCAACACTACGAGATTTGCTTGTAAAAGTGGACTCTTACTTACGTAACAGAGCTGTGCTTGTTTTAAATTTTGGACTGAAATGGATGTAGATATTTCTAATAAATACGTTGATTTTTTAATATTTAAAACTATTTTAATTTAAAAAATTATAAATCGACCAAACCAGTTTCTAAATATAAAGAAATTAAATGAAGAATTTGTTGTTTGAAATATTTAAGTCCCGGCGGATTTCAACACTTAAATGCCACAAATAAGTCATTTATTATAGAAACGTTTCCATTGGATCTACAATTACGGAAAAGGATCCATCGAGATAGCGTCTTCAGTCAGGGATTTGTATGTACATTTGCACCTTATTACTCATACAAAGTCAGTGCATAACCTTCATTGATTTTCTTTTAAAGGAAAATATATTACGTTTTGTTTAAAACAAGATTTTGAATACAAAGTAATCAATTCTAAATTAAATATTTGTTTTTGTTCAGTGTAATAAATATCCGATAATATTTACCCTAATGCATCTTTAAATCAAAGCAAAATTTTCTTCTAGTATTTAGTAGTACTACTATAAACATATTGAATGTGAGACTACATAACATAATGTTTGAGTTATAAAGCTAGATTAAATCAATATTTTATAACAAAGATTCTTTTAATGTGATTAGTTTCGTAAAAAAGTGTAGTTAAAAAATCTTTAAATTCAGCTCTAGAATTCATGAATATATTTCAAAACAAATATTTAGTTCAAAATTGTATCTTCCTTAATTTTTGTGCTACTTTTAAATTGAGTTCTTCAAATGAATAGGGACAAAAACCTATAAAACTAAAAAAATCGACAATTTCCACTTTTGAGGAATTTTAAATATATTAAATAATTTTAAACATAAAGCACCTCCGTGGCTCAGGTGGTAGCGTTCTATCATCCCGAGTTCAATTCCCGTTAGGGTCAGAAAAAATTTGTAGCTTTTCACATTAATGTCCCAGTTCATATAGCTGTGCCTATTGAAAAGCGATCTCTCCTTCTTCTGTCCACCTCCTACTACTCCTAGTATCAATAACTCTTAACTCTTACTTTAGCTTAACTCTCATTATTATTTGTGAGATAGGTCAAGTTGATGGTAAACCCAGCTAACCGGCCCACCTACTAACAATAGCCTACCACCCACCTCCTACCTCCAATCACCTCGTGTAGATAAGCTTCAATTTACATTTACATTTCTCATTTACAAATATAAATATTATCATTCTTATATTTCCCCCCTACTGTGGATACTCGCGTCCCTCGTCACTACGAACGACCGGTCGGGTAAAAATGACCGAACCTAGACTTTCTGAACTGCGCACTGAGGCGAACTTAGTAAGGTGCACCCCGTCCCCGTTTGTTCCACAGTACAAGCATGCAAAAGCATAAGTGCTCGCAGCGGTCCACAGCGGCGTCGGTCCCCACAGTGAGAACGTGAAGCAAGAGACATTCTAGCAACAGAATGCTGCAGCTGGGAAAGTTACGCGATTCGTGGAAAAAGAATAATCTCGTCACAATAAAGAACACGGTGAGACTATCGCCCTCTTTCGACACACACATCACCCTAGTTGTCATTAGCTGAACGGATACTTTGTTACCCGGGAGAATAGGAAGGATAAACAGTTGAGGAAATATGGTCTACAATGGACCTAGCGTGCTAAAACGTCATCAGCCAGGGAACTTATGGAACCAAACCGACATTTGTATAGAGTAGGTGAGGGACAGTAGGTGAAATCCTCATCTAGCTCTGCTGAGCAGGATTCAATCCACGCACTAGCGCTCAGTAGTACTTGGATTTTGTCATGGATAATTTACTACTTCCACAGTCTTTCTAAATTTTGCGTTTTTATTTTAATACTACGCTTGTATGTTCAATACAAATATCTATAATGGACATAAAATGATTTTTCTAAATTTTGACCTAATCAGCTAACTATGAACAAGGCCAACTCAAAATAGCGATTGAATTACGCTTGCTTATCTTTTCCATCTTTTCATAACTTAGAATTGTAAAGAAATTTTTCTTGCTTTGCCACATTAATGTGTTATTCACGGTCCTTTCTAGGGTTTTTATGAACGTTAGTGATGAACTTAAAATTACCAGAATATCTCGAAATTAGATTTGACTCGAAAACAACTTATTAAAAATGTCGCTATCCCAAATAACGACTTCAAGTGTAACTTCTTTCATTCTTGAATTCATTCCCCGATTAATAGGTTTGACCAATGCCTCTCATTGCGTGGTTCTATTCTAGCCCCGATGAACTTAATTGTGCAAGTCAAGTTGGCATGAATAACCTTAATTCGAACGCCGTTTGCAGTTTTCTGGAAGGTTCCGAGCCATATGTGTAGTGGATCCAATTTTTGCTGTCTTGCGGTCCCGCTTATTGTGCGACTGAAAGCTATCCCCTTATGATTAATTAATTAATTATGAAATAATTTAAACTAATTAGTAAAAGTCACAATATCGAAGAAATCAAAACATTTTCAGTGCAAATGTGATTAAGAAGCACGAGTGAAAGTTTAACGAAGCCTTGAAAAAATATTACATTGATTTAACAGCGTTCTCTATGTTCGTAGGAGACTGGTCGATATTTTTTTTAGACTGAGGATCTTCATCATCCGCTCATATTTATAGAAGCGGGTTATTTTAGAACATCTTAGTATCAGGAATAGGTCACAATTCGAGAATGCTGTAATCTTCAACTTAAGAATATATATTTAGCTATGGAATAAATCAAGGGCGACACTTTAAATTTTCGTTGGGGGGGGGGCGAAGTACGATAAAGATGAAATTTAAATAATATTTTATGTAAAATTTTGCACATATTTGTTTAATTTATCTGTATAACATCTTCATGACCCATGTAAATTCTGAAGAACCAACAATATTTTTATGATATAACCAGACGTTGCAACGTAGCTGCACTTCCGTCGTTCCAGCAAGAAAAAAATTACGTAAGAATAATAGAATTCTAGGGTTTTTTGACGCCCCAGGAAAAAGTCAACATCATTACTCTCCCTAAAGAAGTTTCTTAAGGTATTATATCTGCGTTAACTGAAGTCAAGTTGCCAATTATTGACACAACTTGATAATATTCACCAAAGGTGTCCTAATTAATTAAGAATTAATTCTACTAATTTTTACTATTGAATGAGGACAATTAATTTGTGATTTTAAAACTTTATAATAAATTTAAATTGTTGTTTGACTCTTTCTTTGTCAAGGGTGGCATTGTCTTCAGTCACGTGATGTAGCTGCCATTTCCGTTAGAACAGTATTTTCCGAAGTTTTTGGTGAATTATTCTGGTAAATGTCCCGTAAGTATGAAAATCTTAACATTGCGTTATTTCCATTTTCTACGTTTTAATAGATTTTTTTCGCCATGTTCAGCCGGTACTTTTGCCAGGATACCAAAAAAAAAGAAGCCCGTCATAGTTTCTCCATATAAACCCATTGTAATTTAAAGACAAATAATTCAAAATTTTGCGCCGTAAGTGTACGAAAATTCATCGTCACTGGATAGATAGTTAAAACTATCATTTGAAAGATTTTTGAGGGTGCTTAAACCTAGTTGCTCTTACGGATATACTACCTTAATAGGAAGTCACACAACACGTTATGTACCACACACTCTCACATTCAAGCACGCACGCTACAACTGTAATACCAGAAAGGGAAAGAAAAATCCAGAACAATTTAGTAAACTTTCCCAAACGTTTAGCATAGTAATGAAGGTAATGCCTCAAGTGCAGAATCGTAAATCTTTAGAAAAGGACAATGGGGAATTTCTCATTTTCCTATTTCCGACCCAAAACGATCATGGTTTTGTTTAGAAATACGTAGAAGCAAAACCACATTCGTGATTTGATGAGAATTTTCTTCACATTTTCATGGAGAGGGATAGAAACTGTACAATTGACCAAAATTCCTGAGATTGTCCACCTTCAAAAGAGGTAAAGGGATTTGTTTGAAGAGAGTGTAACATTAGCGTCAATTAAGATAGGTAGAATTAAATCACTAAAATATCTTAAATCAGTATAAATAAACAGAGTAATGTGTGCTCATTGTGATTTCAACTAGAAAAACATACCTTACCGGCCATTATCAAATAATTGCAATTATAAATGATAGTATACATTGCGTCTCACAAAGAAAACGCTAGATTTAAAAAAAATGACCAACATTTAAATCACGAAAGTGATTGAAGTTTACTTTTTTTTGTAGTAAATTTTCCGTAGTATTTTTCACATATCCTATCTATAGGTCACCGGAGAGAGTGGAGTAACTTTTTCTGGTGTAAGATACATAAATAACAAATCCGTTGTGCTCGGTCGCCATGTTTGTACATGCTCTTACGCATTTCCAACAAGTCAAGCGATGTTCCTGAATATTGTTTCTTCTATATTATTAACTCATAGTTACAAGTTAAATCGTGTTTATTCTTCATTATTATTCATATTGTTACGTTTTAAAACAATTAACATAATAATAAAGAAAACAGTTATACATCTCAGTGATTTGACTAATTTGGAGTGCTGGTCCCACCTTAAGGTCGTAAAACGTTGTCGAAGGAAGAAGATTAAACTGGCGACGGTTTTATTTTTCTAGAAGAATTGTACTACGCCTCCAGTAATATTTTTGACTGAAGTCAGAAATAAACAATTGATGTTCATAAATTAATGTGGATTCTTTACTGATCTTTTATTTTTTTTCGTTTATCATGTGCCGTTTATTGAATATGACAATTTGGCCATCCTCTTTCTAGATTGAGTTCTTAGCTTTTGAGTTTCCTTATTAAGCATCACAAACGTACTTGATTTACAAATGTGTTCATGGACGACAAAATGTGTTACTTATTACTTATTATTTTGACGGATTTGTTATTGATTTTAGAAATAATATACTAGTTTTAAATTAATTTGGTAATTGGTAAATTTCTTGACATAGATGCGAGTCAAGAGCTGTTGTGGTGTAGTTTTCTTACCTATTTGGAGATTATTTATATCTTTGCAATAATAAACAGTTACATTATCAGAAACACTTTGTTTATTTACGTATATTGTGCATGCATATTTATTTGCGTTTTTTTTATATGAAGTGAAAATCTGCCGTAATGATTACACCAAACAATAGTGTTGCCAATTTGCAAAAAAGAAAAACATATCCGGGCCGAAATAGCTGGAACCGATGTGACGTCATATAGAGACCCTTTTCTGTGACGTACAGAAAACGTCGTCATTTTTATTGTTCGCGATTTCGATCACGGTGGGTAATACTGTGAAAATGCGACATTCCACACTGATTAATGGTGACATGAAACTGTAAAATAGATTTATGTAAAAGGCACATTCTCTTCTGTGTCTACCAGAAGTGGGAGCCAAATTAAGAGTTATTTAATATTTCTTGAACATCTGATAATTAATTCCTTCAACCATGTATCAGATTTAAATATTGTCAATATTTAAAGTTGTATGTTCTCGCTGCATACAGAAAGAACCCTTTTAGTTTTAAAGATCGTAGATATTATACATATATTATTATTTTTATATATTAGTAAGATAAGATCAGTTTCTGATCTTGTTCACTCGTCTGCATTCTTTCCTTCTTCAGAGGCGGACTCTCAACATATGGCATCATGTTGCCAACTTGGAGTCTTTAAGACATTTAGCTCTCTCTTGTGATCTGTCAACTGAATATGACAAACGTTCTCAATAGATATCAACGGGGATTGAGAAGAATTGTTGACGCAAAAATTCAAAATCTGACGCGAGTGAAGTAATGAGAAGTCTGCGGAGTGAAGCCCCCAAAGAGTTTGTGAGGATGAAACCCTCCTGCGAACTTCCTGGAGAGAAAATCCCCAGAGAGCGAAGAGAATAAGTTATACAAAAACAGAAAACAACAAAATGTAATATCTACATATTTCTTCCGTGTACCCTACATGTAGAGAAGATGTGATAATTTTCGGTCAAGTAAAAATGGCGACGAGCCGGGAATCGAACCCGAGACTCGTGCTTTGATCGCAGGTGTGTTAACCAATACACCACCCGTTCGTCTTCCACAACCGTACGCCATTTCCACCCAGACCTGTCTTCCGGGGTTTAAGTCTTGGTGGAAATGGTGTACAGTTGTGGAAGACGAACGGGTGGTGTATTGGTTAACACACCTGCGATCAATGCACGAGTCCCGGGTTCGATTCCCGGCTCGTCGCCATTTTCACCTGACCGAAAGTTATCACAAAATGTAATATCATCCAGGACTATAATCAGTGACTAAGGGCTCCCCCATTGGACCTGAACTCGTAACATATAAGGTTGATATTGAAAATTGAAGTTGATAAATGGCATATTTTGTAAAAGTGTTATCAGATTAATAATTGTTATTAATGATAATTGTTATTGTTATTAATAATACCAGACTGTTAATTATTTATTTGATGCATTTTATTTAAAGGTAATATTTATGAAATTTGTGTTGTAAAACCATAATTTTTAAGAATAATGCTACCCGGTCCCGTCCCCCCCATGAGTACAGTCCAAATCCGCCACTGCTAATAATACTATGTTCTTTTGCTTATTGGTTTTTCCAACAGTAATAAACAGGTTTTTATTTTAATTTTCTTTTTCCATCCTGACTCGGGTTTTCCTCCGGGTAGTGGTGGATTTTTCATAGACGACAATGTCATTTAATACTTTTATTATTAATTTCGAATTTTCACTGCACACTATATCTACGATTAATTTTGGAATATTAAATTGACAACTATTTGATTAATTTTTTATAAGTATTAAATCCACCACTGCCTTTGTGTCCTTGATAGGAATTGATTGGATGGTCCCTTACTTATTTCCTGAGAGTAACTTAGTTTATATCCCCCACGTGGTCATACGCAGTTTACAACTGATTTTTTTTACAATTAAGTTTATTTATTTATTTCAAAAAATTAAGTTTCGAATCTTGTGTTCTGGAACCTACGAGTCTTTCTAATGTATTGTTGTTTCAAAACAACCTACAGCAAACCCGTCATGATCGGCGACTCAAATTAATAATGGCGGGGTGGATTTTAAACGATGGAATCGTACACAATTATACAAAAAATGTTACCAAATGCCTTATTATATATTCAAAATGAATCACACACTTGATTAAATTACGCTTTATTAGGGCGAATTGAAAAATAATAGTACAGCAATAATGTTTCCGTACTTCTTATTCAAAGTCGTCAGCACGAGAGACGTATCCATCTTATTTCCATGCATTATGATAATCTATTGCATTTTCAAAAACAATTTGCTACTGTTGTGTGGTCTATTTTATTTTATCGTAAAATTATTTCATGTAATAATAATAATGATATAATGAAACTGAAGAAACGCTTCGGAGTAGTCTCGAGTCGAAGGACTGAACATGCTGAGTTCCGCAATGCAATCAATTGCTGCATCATGCGTAAGTAAAAGAAAATATCACAAGATTTTACGAGCGTTCGTTGAATGCCTTGAAATGCGTGAAATGCAGAAATCGATATACGATGAGAGACGGAAGATAAAGGCGAATTATACATGCTAAGAGTTCATCGAAAGAGAGGTCAATACTATTCATAGTTGATTGATGGTGTGATCAGATTTGGCCAAGAACCAAAATTTTATTGTTTTTCTAGAGTGATTTACAACAAATTTTATTTTCCAATTATCAATAATAAAAGGTAATGAAGGGGGAGGTGCAAGTACATCTTATTTCAGGCACCTATATTCTCGAATTATGAATCTTAAAATATAAGAATGAATGTCAAAGTAAAACAGACATCAGTCACATAAATAACTTTTATAAACAATAACACTTAAAAAAGTCATTGTAAATATTAATTTTATGTAGTCTAATAATTGCACCCATGGATGTCTTCAATTCTACATTCTCTAACACAATAAATAAAATGCACCGACATATTAAAATATTACGTATAGTAAGAACATAAGTGTAAAATTTAATTGTAAATCTTTCAAAATATCAAAGCAACTAAATTAAATAAGTATTCATTGAATTCTCGTGTGCCCGGCTCTTGACGCAAATGAAACGTGTTGAATACGGGTGTAACCCAGAGAATGGTTATATCCTCATCATTGATTGGTATGACGTACTTGCGGTCGCGATGTAGAGATGGGGCAGCACTTCCATTCATTCCAACTGAACTATTTTTTATTCATCCGTGTAATAGTATGCGTAGAATGAAAGTAAATCAAGTTTACATAAATACGCAAAGTATCTTTGAAAGTTTGGATCCAATGATCACTACTGAATTATTCAGTTTAATATATATTGCAGAAAAAAATAACACGGTTGAAAATAAAGGACGAGTGTCAAACTTCGTAACATTCAAGGTTTCAAGAGAGGTTAATCTAATCAACGAGCATCACAGCAGCTCAATTGTCAACGGCCTGTGTCTCTCGAGCGAGCGACCTACCGACCGTTGCTTAGCACATTCTTTCCCGTCTCCGCCACACTCCTTGACAAAGCGAGCCACTAATAGTTGAGGGTCCTGTTCAATAAGGTCAGTAAACAACGCACCTGAAACGTCTTTTATTAGCTCGGCGACCTGGCGGGCACTCCACAAACAACGTCAATATTCAGAGAGAGGAGTTATTTTCACATCGAGTACAAGTTTGGAAGCGCCAATATTTCACGCGTCGATAATGAAAGCTGGGTTCATGACCTGAGCGCGACCGACCAACGGACCAACCCACCACGCAAACGCATTTCTCGTCCCGAAGGGTAAACGGGGAAAATTGAGCATCGTTGAGCCGCACGTGGTTTGCGACGGTCGCGGCAGCGGGGTGCGCGGTGGCGGTAGTACTAGCAGTAGGAGAGAGAGAGAGAGAGAGAGAGAGAGAAAGAAAAAAGAGAGGAGTTACTGACCCGAAGGAGAGAGCGCGCGCAGCGGCTGCCTTGGCGACGGCGGCTGCGCGCTGCGCACCGGGCAACAGCAGCCAAGTGGCGGCGAGCGCAGCAAGGCTCAGCAACAGCAGCAACACAGCACGGCCCCTCGGAGGCAGCAGCACCAGCGAAGACGACGAGCACCACGGTGCGCAGCGCATCGGCGACGTCCGCGCCTGCGCACCACCCGCTCACTCACTCACTCTCACTCACACACGGACACGGAATCTGCGCGCACGGCACCCTAGACTTTCAGCTCGACGCAGCGGCGGCGACGACGACGGCTCGGCGGCAGCAGCAGCAGCAGTAGCAAGTCGAGCCACTGCCGTCGGGCCCTTGTCCGATCAGCGCCATATTCGCCCACTACTACGTCACTGCGCCCGCCCCGGTCCGCGTCCCGTACGGTCAATCGCGCCGTCTGACCGTAGTCTGTGTCTTCCCGCAGGTCGACTGCTCGTGTGGCGGCGGCGGCGGCGTTTGCGGCACTGGGACCCACGCGCCAGCCACCGACCGACGTCAGTGGGCGGACACGCGCTGCGACATAGACGGGCGTTGTTGTGGTGGATGGAGCCCGAGGGGCGTGAAAGGGGCAGGGAAAGCCACCAAGGCCTGCGCCTCTCGTCCACTCACTCGTCACAAGCAGTTCCACGCTCCGTCGATAGGTGTCGCGCGCGCACGCTGGACGCCAGCGCTCTAGCGTCGCTGTTTGGAAGCTTGTCGTTTGACAGGTCTTCGACAACTGCATTGGAACAGTCTACTGCGGATGTGACGAAGTTAAATGGGATAAAATTACACGTTTTCCTCTGGTTCATATCGCTTGTAAATATATGCTGTTAATAACATCAATAATATATCGTACTAATCATTTCACAGAGCTTTTATTTAAGAATTCTTAGAATTTGGACGATTATTGAGTATAATCTGGAGTAAATTTTTAACGTATAAAATGTTAGAACTTTTAAAAACGTTGGTATTCCTGACACTTTCCTTTGCGAGGAACGAAAATACTTCGTTGTTCTTTTTTAAGGAGTGTACTGAGATTTTCAAACTACCTCTGCCTTAGGGCCCTTGATCACAATTCATGGGATGGTCCCTTGCTTCTTCCGGGAGAGTAAATTAGTTATTGTCCTCCGGATGATCATACGCAGATATAACTACTATTTTGTCATTTTTTTGTATAAATATGAATGAAAACATTTAATTTGAATTTTCATAAATTTGATATCCCGCAAAGAATTTACAATCTTTCTTCTATTTCTGCACGAGGGATCAAAATCTCGACGTGTTTCCACTCGTGATGCCCGTGGCGGGAGTTTGGAGGCCTCCTGTTCTAGCCACCCATCAACGTGTTTGAAAGTTGTGGGATTACGTAAAAGAACTTGAAATTTCAATTGGATTTCTACTTGTTAATAAACTTAACTATTCGTTATTTTACTATTATAATAAAATTATAGTATTCTTTAGCTCAATTTTACGTATTTATGTTGCTTTTTCGTGACCAATTTGGAGACCCCTGAGAAAACAAGGCCCGGGGCGGACCGCCGCTTCCCCGCCCCGCACGCCAAGATACGCAACTGATTGTCATAGCCACTAGTTCTCACCGTTCTGCGTTCTCTTCGCCCCATTGTTCCACAAGCGCTGCAATGTGCACCTTCAATTGAGACTCAAAGCAGTTACACGACTTTAATTACGTCCTTAAACGCAGACTGTGAAGCAGTGATAACGCAGTAATGACGAAGTTTATTGTTCACCGGTGACTCAAGTAAGTACGAAAGAGATAAGCGCAAAAAGTAACAAACACCGAAGCATATCCAGAAAATCAAACTTTAAGACTTCCTGCCTAATCCTTACTATGTTCATAAAAAATACGAAAGGTGTTGAGAAATCAACAGTAGTTATGGATATCTAGGATTTTTTAGGAAGTAGGGGGTGGGGGAGGATGAGAAGATGGTGCATTCAAATTACGGAAACAAATTATCTCAAAGGTTTGTTTATGTTTTGTCAATCGCTATGACTATTGACAAAGAAATTATGTTGCGAAATAGTCTTGATTTTTACATAATCTCTATGAAGGTATTGTCACCGAGAAGTTAATTTGTAAATAAAAATAGAATTAATATTTTTTACTTGTAATGAGAAGCCATTACGATAGTGTAGAAAGAATACTTAGATGCGGGAGAACTGCAGTTGCAGCTATGAGAGGAATGAAATGGAAAATGGTATATCTTAAGTTGGCATTAAGATGGAGGAAAGTGAACGTAATATTGAAGACTGTTTCAACTGGTTACGAGTCTATTACTGGTTTTACGTCAACATTCTCCAATTCATAAGGAAGATCAATGCCTCCGCACTAATTAGTTTTCTTTTTCCTTCTGCTATTAAATCACTGTATCTCTTAATAAGTACCTTTTTTGTATCTATTTCTCTCGTCGCTCTTTACCAACTGCCACAAATCCCCGCAAATACGATATAATTACAAAGTTTAATTTATGGGAACATTTTAATTCCTAGATACTTGTTTTATAATTTGTTTTAAAACAATTTAAATGTTATATCTGCCTCCCAGATCACGCTACTGGCGGTTCGATACACGAATGTTATTTAATTTCTTTTACGCATATTTACCCTTAAAACCAAATATTATTATTATTATTATTATTATTATTTTAAGAGCGTATTTTACAACGAAAGGATTGGCAAGTGAGAGCGCTGCGTAAGTGAAGCGAGTGAGAACTCTTTTGCCTACTGCCAGGGTTTTCTATCTGTCGTCGTACTCGGAGGCCATCAGTAGCATCCCTTTGGCATCCATGTCACGAGGGTGAAAGAAGCTTAAACTCTTCCGTTATTCGTATACCTGGGATCCCCCTTTCTTTTCTCGATGACAACAAAAGTCGTACTATGGAATTTACCTCCCATTTCAAAATTTTTAGAAGAGCGGAAACTGAATAAACTAACATATGAAATACCAAACCGAAATTTTACTGACGCTGAGAAACGGCAATAATGAGCAACGATATATTTAATATCCTTAATGTTAAATTGAGTAATTCTCAAACTTTTATTCTCACAAAAATATGGTTGTATTTTTTTCGCCAAAGATAGACTTCTCTCAAACACATTAAAGCGAAAATTAATTCTTATATTTAAGAATACCCGTAAGGAACCTAATTATTCCAAAACAATCGAGCTTTTCCAATTTGAAAAACTGTATAATCAGCACATTATTGTAAATTAATTTGTATAAATCTGAGGGGGGAAATTTGTATTTTTTATTTTTTTAATAACTTAAGGAAATGAAATTTTGTCAATATATTTTATAAACGTGTAATATGAGAAGTGAACTTACTTTGGAAATAAAGTATGTTTGTGCTTGTATTTATATAACTGTAATTAGTATGTAGTTGAAAAATTTGTAAATATTTTGTAAAATTTATTTTTTTATCTATATCTGTATTTTATTCATGTGTCGCCTTCAGCCGCACCGTGGTCACGGTTTTCCTTCGTTTTTCCTTCCTTTTAAGGTAAATAACGGGGTGTATTATTGAAGCCCAGAGGAAAATATTTCTAATTTTGATTTATAAGTATAATATTATATATAAGGGTGTGTATATAAGACATATTATTATAAGGTAAATATAAATTAGAGGGAGAAAAATCAAACTTATCGTGACTTCAAGTAGCTTCAAGTAGCTACGGTATTGTTATCGACGCTTTCTTTATCATCAGTGGAAATGCGTAACTCATTCGATTAGCTTGGTGAAATTTTTCATCCTTTTGCACTCATAATTTCTCCCTCAAGTGTATCTATCGGTATTCCCCAATAGCTCGAACCATTCTCATACTCATCAATGGTTTCTTTATTAACTTTCCTAACGTCCAAGTTCCGGCTTACTATCGTCTAGGCGCAGACACCCCAACATTCCTCCGTATGATTGTGTTGTCTTATGGCTCATATTAATTTAGTTTTATGTGTACTCAACATTGGCACGTTTGTGTACATAAATTCTGTAGCCCCATCCTGGCCCGGGTTTTTCTCCGGTTTTCCTTCGGGTAGAGGCGGATTTATCATACAGGTTCTCTAGGCTTTGTCTAGGGGCGGGTCTATTGTAACAATAAATCGTGAATTTAGTGTTATTTCAATTTTTAAGCACTATACTCAGAATAATCTATAGTTCGATAATAACTTACATGTAATTTTTTGCTTAAAATTACAAACATATTGACATTCTATTAGTATTATAACTCGCAGCTAACTTTTTATCTTATCTAGGAATTTTTGCTGAATTTTTTGAATCCGCCTCTGCCTTAGGGCCCTTGATCGGAATTGATGGGATGGTCCCTTGCTTGCTTCCGGAGAGTAAATTAGTTTTTTTTTCCCTCCACGTGGTCATACGCAGTTTGTACTGTTTTTTGACAATAAATTTATTATTATTTATTATTATTAGTTTTAGATTCCCCAGGCATATTTTCTTCTCCCGAATTTCCGACATCAGATAACCATAGTGAGCTTTCTTTCACTGACTTATTCCGCAAATGGCTTTTGTACATTTTAAACTGACACTTTAAATAGTCCTTGAGAGGTGCCGATTGGTTTCCTCCGCCCCTGTATTTCTCTTAGATCACTGGATACTATTCAACCATTTTGTAGAGCAGCAAACTGACCAACTGATTTCATTCATTAAAAAAAGTGTATTTATCGTGAGAGAGATCTGTATTAAGTCAACAGTAAACCAACTTCCCAATATATAAAGATTATTAAAATATGTTCGTGTGGACGAATTGATGAATGTCAATGGAAAATGTACTAAGCGCCAAAAAAATGTTTTTACAGGGGACACATAAAACTGATTAAATGTCATAATTGATTCTGGAGCATTATGGAAAAATAGCCATAGATTTTTTTGTTTAACGTTGCAGCGGAGCCTTTAAAACTTAAAATTTTATCTTAATTTAAGGTGTTCTATTGAAACCATTGCAAGTGCCAAATAATTAAAATATGAAGAAAGTTTGAAAAACCGCATGAGATTTCCAAACAACGCCTCAAATACCAAGGATAGTTACCCAATAGAGTGTATGCACCACGGCTGTTAACCATAATTATGACAAATTACTCAAGAAATTGGGAACAAATTCTCTTTGCAATAAAAAATTGTCAATATACAGTAAAAAATTCATGTAAAAAACTAGTCGCGAATCTAGGCCAGCCAAGTAATCCATCTAGCAAAACCACGAATATATATTAAACAATTGCGGTCAAAAATTATGATTGTAGTAAAAAAAAATTTAAGTGTATATTCAAGAATTTTGGTCTAGATTCGTTGTATATTTTGTGCCATGTTGGTTCGACCAGCTCCATGGACCTACGTAAAACAATGTCTGGTTTCACTTTATAATTAAAAACATCAATCATGGGACCAAGCCACGCTCGGATTTATTCATTAATTTTTGTTATTTATTTTAAGTAAATTAAAAAAATACATTTAAGGACATTGTTTCATAACCAAGTTGATGTTAATTCAATGAAATATACGATAAAAACGTATTAAAAAACAAAAAATTGTTATATTTTTGTTTTTTTATTATTAGTATTATTATTCAACGGCACAGACCAACCCTCGCATTTAGTCAATATATGAATATTTTCAAGTAAATTTTTATTGAAAGTATTCTTATTTAACCGGTTTACGGATGAATTATTATTTCTTATAACACTGATGACTCTCCAGGTGTCGTGGAGTGGCGTTCGCGCTTCTGGGAAATGTGTCATTTATCATTTCATAGTCATCTGTAGCGTATATTGATTGCTTCAGTCAACACCGAACAGTCAAATGTCATGTCCTGTAGGTGAGCGCCCAGCGGAAGTATCTCAGATGGAAGGGAAGGAATTGTGTTTCGTTCTCAGACGAAAGCCGATTTAAGCTTACAATTATTGCTCGTATAATCAGAGTAAGATAAACGTGTGCGCAGTGGTTTATTAAGTTTCCTTGATAATCCGGATATTATCAGATTTTATGAAGTGTTGATTGAATACACTCAATCATAAATTCAACATGTTCAACCATTTAACAATCCATCCGAGGAAAGAACACTTAAATAAGTATACTTGTGGCAAACTTTAACTAGTTTACGTTTACAACAAGAAGTTTTCTTTGACAACTTCATAGTTTTCATGAAATTAACCTACGACAAAAAAGACTGGAATATTTCTCGAGGCGGTTTAGTTCAAATACGTAACTGAAAGAAACTTTTCCCAAATTTTTCCTGGTAGACATCGTTTCGAGCACGCATGAGTGCAGGTCTAAAACATCCCGTAAGGAGGACTCTCTTACAAGGAATAGAAGCACAGGAAATGTGGCCATAATGAAAAGACAGAATCTCCCCATAACCATAGCAACTTATATTTAGTCTGCATAACTTTCTTTTTCATTTAGTGTGTAGAACGAACTACAATATTTTTTTATGCATGCTGTTTACTGATTAGTAATTTACTGATTAAACTATTTTCTTCATGCATGCTGTTTTGTTTCTTTTTATTCGTAATAGTGTATTTCTAATTGTAAGCAACTTGATAGCCCCAATGGTTATGTACTTTATTTTGGTAGCCCCATCCTCGCTCCAGTTCTTCTCCGGTTGCGGGGTGCAGATGGATTTATACATTGTTAGGATTGTCCTTAATATTTTGTTATTATTAATCTCAAATTGTTACTGCATTTAATACATTAGAATTATTTTAAAAATAACAAATAGATTACAGAACGTATTTGTTTTAAAAAACTCCTTAAATGAATGTGTAATGCGCCACTGCCCTTAGGCTCTTCATTGGAATTGATGTCAGGGTCTCTTGCTTGTTTCCGGAGAGTAACTTAATTTTATTTCCCCCCCTCCCCCACGTGGTCATACTTGTCTTCTTGCATCTGCTTTTTATGACAAGTTTATTTATTTATTTAAAATAAGTATTAAATACACATTTTATATCCTATCGAAGTTTTTACGGAATATTTATATTTAATATTACCTTCTTCTACAACGGTTTCCAGCCATTTGGACCTCACTAAATTCATCGTTTTCTTTCCACGGGCCACTTGCGTGATTTCTATTAATAGATGAATAGTTTGTTCAGTTGGATGCAGAAAGTTCAATTTTTAAATGACGAAATGCACCAGATTTATACAATAAAACTAAAATACTTTTTATCAGAAAATTGTTTACCTTATGTTATCAATCACATTGATTCAGTTGATGCAACACAATATTGAGAGATTGTTATAAGTATCCTTTTCAAGATCTTGTTCAACACCTAGATTTCATGATTAGATAAAAATTAAAGAAATGTTTCTTTTTTCATTTGATTCCCGTTTCTCAAATATGATCTGAAGAAGTTTAGCAATCTAACATAAAATTTTCTTCAACATAAAGCAAAGAATTGCAATTCATGTCAAGGTTTTTCTACGGTCCTATAAAACCGGTTGGCGACCACGGTTCTAGGATATACTCCCCAAATGTACATTCCTTGTACTTATTTTAAGTGAAAAAAAAAATTGAAAGTAAATGTATGTCTTGCTATCTCCGTCATTAAACCAAGGTTGAGATGGTAAACAAGTGGTGAATTCAAGTTATATAATAACTGGCCGACCTTTTCAGGTTTCGTCCGGACAGTATTTGAGGTTAAGGTTTACTCCTCGTAATAATTTGGTATCAACAAAAATAGCGTGTTAACATTCAAAAGTAGTGATACTATTTTAATAAACTTGTGAGGTCTATCAAAACACCAAAAAATACTTATAACCGTGAACAGTGGCAAATGTAGACCGTAGTCAAGGCGGGCAGGGGCTAACCGGGAAGGGATAAGAGGAACTTCTGTTTGAAAAAAAGAAATTTTTTCTTAAAAAACGGTGAAAAAAAGAAGGCGGCCTCCTATCATATTCAGATGTTGGGACCCCTGTGGCTCGGGGCCCCCGGGTGTACAGGGTGCTAGTTACGCCACTAGTGTTAATCGGACAGGGATCTGGGGAGCATTTCTTTTTGAAAATTATGGTTTTACAACACAAATTTTATTAATATTATCTCTAAATAAAATACATCAACACATTAAATAAATAATCAACAATTAACAATACTAATTAGTAACCAAATTTCTTAATTGTTTAAAGTGGCAAAGTATGCCTTATTATGAAATTTAGAAATACCCATTCACAGTGCGCCTCCACAATAGAGAAGCAAAAATCCGTCAAAATTTCAAGTTTCCTTAGTCTTCTTTCTGCGTTGATGTATAGGTCAGTTACACATGTAGGACAACGCAACAAACATTTACACTCCTTTTCACCTATTTATGAGTAAAATAGCGAATATTCCAGAAATTAGATTTTAAGAAACTAAAAGACAGGAATCCACAAAAACCGAGATATGCGGAATTTTATTACGCTTTTGACGGGTATTCATTCATATTTCTTTGGTTTTGTAGGAAAAGCTGTTCTATACTGCCACCGACGCCCAGCCTCGAGCTACCATATGACCTACAACGCACTGAATCCAACCTACTTCTAACCTATTAACAATCCATGGCTGCCTCGTTTCTTTTCAGCTTCTTATGTCGAACCAAGGCCAGACCAGTGAATAAACAAACAAACAAAATAAACTTAGTCGAAAATGCGGTTGCAAACAGCGCATGACCACGTGGGAGGCAAAAAACTGCGTTACTCTCCGAAAACAAGCATGGGAACGTCCCATCAATTCCGATCAAGGACTCAAGGACAGAGGCAGATTTTATAAAAAATTATTTGAGAAAATCGTGTTTTTATCCATTAATTATTTTCAAATAAATTTTAACTGTCGTAAAAATGCAAGATTATAATAATAGCAAAAGTATTAAATACATTCCCGCATAGGTATAAAGGAATATCCGGTCAAGGAAGGAACTAGGATAAGTGACCTAGCCTATTGGCATTGGCTGCTATAAGTTCTCGTCTCATTAGAAAATGATCTTCAGAACAAATATTGTGGCAAATTGGTCATATGTTGGTCTAAACACCAAGAGTTAATAGTAAATGACAATTTAAAAAACATTCTTGAAACAACAATATATCATAATAAGAAAATTTTGCATTGTTGCATTATTTAAAACATGTCACATTAACAATAAAATTATATTTTAAGAGCTCTTGTTATTCAAATATGAAGAGTTATTTGAAAAGTATTTTATTTTTAATAAAATATCAAACTCTAGATTCAATTAATTAATTTCTTATATTACGTTAAATAAATTAACAAATACGAGTTTTAAAAGATCAAATAGATTTTAAATCCATTCAGTTCTATTTATTAATAAGTTCAATATGCGGATGATCTAAATCCGACTTCCAGTAGCATCTACAATACTCACCAATGTCGCTGACCAAATAATTATACTTTACACCTTCATTAAATTCACCATTTGCTCCTTAAATACTTTACACCTGTCATAAATTAAAAGGTTTTTTCAAGCGAATTTGCGTATACTATAATGATAGTAACAATAATAAATAAATAAATAAATTTATTGTCAAAAAACAGTACAAACTGCGTATTACCACGTGGAGGACAATAAACTAATTTACTCTCCGAACGCAAGCAAGGGACCATCCCTTCAATTCAGACAAGGGCCCTAAAGCAGAGGTGGATTCAAATATTTGAACAAAAATTGCTAGATAAGATAAAAAGTTAGCTATGAGTTATAATACTAATCGAATATCAACATGTTTGTAATTTAACACAAAAAAGAATTATGTTACATGTACAAATTATTATCGAACTATAGATTATTGTGAGTATAGTGTTTAATAATCATAAGAGTTGAAAAAAACCCACTAAATTCACAATTTATTGCTACAATAAACACGCCCCTAGACAAAGCCTAGAGAACCTGTATAGGAAATCCGCCTCTACCCGAAGGAAAAACGGAGAAAAACCCGGGCCAGGATGGGGCTACAGAATTTATGTACACAACCGTGCCAAAGTTGAGTACACATAAAACTAAATTAATATGAGCCATACGGCAACACAATCATGCAAGAAAATAGTTTTTGAAATTGTTATAAGTTGTTTAAAAAGTACTACAGCAATGGCGTGATAAAGTACAAGACGGATTTAACTTTTATTAAAATCAGTAAATTCTTTTACAGTGTAGAAGCACTAATGCAGGAGGTAGTTTTAACCGCGGATTTGAAGATATTCAATTTCATAATATCTTTTATATTATTGAGCAGGGAATTATATAGAACGATTCTCTGGTCCTTTTTGGCAAAGAGTGGTTGACATACAATTTTATTTTTAGTATTGGATATTTCGACCTGTTGATATCTATCTTTTAAATAAGAAGTTCGCCATTGATGTGGAAGTCTACGAATGTCTAAAGAATGCAATTTGGGAAGGAGAATTCCGTTATCGATGACATCGAATGCTTTGGATAAATCTAGAAAAACACCCTGAAGATTTTCTCCGCGGTCAAGAGATGTGGTAACATCGTTTAAGAAGGAAAATATGGCGCTTGTAGTGGAAAAGGATTTCCTAAAACCGTGTTGATCGTCAGAGATGTTATTTTTTATAAAAAATCTAGAAGACGCTTATAGAATAATTTTTCTAGAATTTTTGAGAAAGTGGGTAGTAGAGATATTGGTCGATAATTTCCAACATGAAGTTTGTTTCCTTTCTTGTGTAAAGGTTTCACTTTAGCTCTCTTAAATATGTCGGGAGACATTGATTTGGATATATTGAGTTCGTTATTTTACCTACTTCTGAGAAATAAGAATTAAACAAATTTGCAGTGTCTTGAGGATTTGATACGATTTTGCCATCGTTTAGTAGAGAAACATTTTCTTCGCGATTTTGAGAAGTTGATGTGTAATTTTTAACAATATTCCACATGGCTTTCATCCGGTTGTTCGATTTTAGTATCTGCCTGTCGTTTTCCATTACTTTAGCTGCATAGACTACTTTACGAAGAATATACTTATATTTCTGAAAATAATCATGGAATTCGGATGGTTGGTTATACAGTTTTGAAATATAATATAAACGAAGTTTTTTTTTTAAAGAAATTCTTATCTCTTGGATGATCCATCTATTGTATTTCTATTTATTAACTTGTGTTTTATGGGAAAGCTAGAGTTGTAATGTTATAGGAATAATGAGATAAATATATTGAATGTTTGAGGAATATTGAGATAAATATATTGAATGGTGTTTTGATGATTGCCGCAACAACTCACATATACAAAACATTATTCAGGCCAACTTTAACATACGCTAGTCCCGTTTGGGGATCCGCCGCACGCTCATATATCAAGAAACTACAAATATCCCAAAATCGATACCTTAGCAGCATCCTAAATGCACCCTGGTTTATTACTAATACATTGATGAACTAGGCGTTCCTCTACTTTCAACCTTCATACTTCAATCTGCTACGAGATTTTACATTGACTCCAAAACATCCGGACAACAATTCTCTTTGAACTGGGGAAACAACTTCCCCACGCGAAAAGAATCAGGAGGCTTTTACCTCGTGAATTGATTGACGCAAAAAATACTCCGTTGGTTTACGTGACTCGACGCATAGCTTGTTGTATACTTCTATTTTATTATGTAAATACTCTTTGTAACGATTTCACAAAATGTAAAACTATAACTTTCATTCTAGAGTAATTCTATGTAAAATATCTTACCCCATTAGCATTAGACCCTAGGGCCAAGATCTAAATAAATATTAAAAAACAAAACAAAGAGAGCGATGTAAGGAAAACTGCGCATCAGAGAAAGAAATTACTCTTGCATTCCTTCTGCTGAGATTAGTGCGATGAAGAAGATAGGAGTGCAACGCTACCAATACAGTTTTGCTGATAAAAAAAAAAAAGATTTTAATGGTGTGATATTATTTCCTTGTTGTACCTGAAGTAATAGCTTAGACTAGTGCTACACAACCTGTGGGGAGCCCCTCCCCCCCCCCCACCTACGGGAGGCGTGAGGTGCTGCCAAGGGGACAAAAAATTTTGTACTAGTATCAGTATTCTCTTAAATTCCACATTTTTTCTTTCATCAAATAAATTAAATTCAGAACTTCAATTATTAAATGTTTAGCAAGCTGTCCGTGTTCAGAATGGGTGAAATTTTAGCAAATGAATCTGAAGCTTAATGTTACTATTAGTTATTTCAAATAAATTGAAAGTTGAAATGGTTCTGAAAAAATAATACTCAAATTCAGAGAGTTTGAAGATTATTCTTTTCGAAAGTTTAATTGTGTATGTTTAAAATAAAAACAAATGTTGGCCAAATTATACAATTTACAGCGAACAAAAATTAGGGGATACATATAGTTTCATAGGGGGGTTTATGATAAAAAGGTTAGGAACCTCTGGCATAGACAATCCTTGACTACGAAAGATGAAAAGTTAAAACACTGACCTCCTTCTTCATGCCTTCAGATTCCTCCTCACAGCTTCTGCTGGGACTCTGCCCTCTTGTGCCTGCAACCAAAACATACTTAGGACTCAGCGCTGAGCACACATTCTTTACGAATTATCAGAAAGCACTCGGCGAAACATTCAATCATTATCGCTCTCTAGATAGAACGCGCTATCTGCTGTCGTCTATCTTTAAAAGGAGCTGCGCCCATACTAACCATTTTGCTGTTCCAAGCGAATCAAACTTTTGCCACCACCTCCCACCCACACCTGCTACGTTTATTTCGATATTCAAATTATGAAATATGTTTCACATGGGAAGCTCATAACTAAAAATATATTGAACATTCTCATAGGAGAAAATTAAGCAATTGCTATACATCGATACGGATTTGTAACGGTATTGATTCTTTACATTATATAAAACTATCTCATTACCCGACGTTCACTCGAATTTTTCTTAGACTAATCCTACTTTACTCAGAAAAAAATAAAATCTATCAATATTGTAAGATCAAAAATACTTTTACTTCCTGGTTTTTAAAAACATGTACAACGACCTAATTTAACAAATAATTTCATAATAATACAAATTTAACACAAAACTTCCCGCGGGAGGTGCGCCAATGGAATTTTCACTTCCGAGGCATGACGCGACTGCACTATTTCATTTCAATTCTTATAAAATCTAAACTATTCTTCGAAGTTTTACGATTTAAAGACATTTTTCATCTGTGCGCAAAACACATATTTCATTAAATTTGATGATTGATTTTTTCTTCTTAAATTAAAAATAGAAGTATTTTAACACTTCTAGTTTCAAGAGCGTTTCATCGGTAAGTTAGTTTAATTTTTGTTGGTAGACCTACGCTGTCGCGGACTTTTTTGTAGAAATCTTTGAGGCAAACAATATTACCAGTCATAGTTCACACCCATCTCTGACCATTTAGGCAACGTTAGCTGTTACAAATCTATTTTCTCCCGATTTCATTGACATTTATTGTCAAAAATCATTTCTATCTATCTTATCACACATTTAAAAAAATAAAAGTTAGCCAATGTTTATCCTGGACATCTAAACTATCTCTTTGCTGAGTTTCATCACGATCGGTTCAGTGGTTTAGTCGTGATCAGGTAGCATACAGATACTTTCGCGATGGATATATTTATTTTTTAAATGTGACGTTAGGTGATTTTCAATAATAAACCAAAATTTCGAGTATTTGTGAGAATATCATTGTTTATAATTTGATGTTCTGTAACACTTATAATGCAACTTCCATAAAAATGATTATATTGTATATAAATCCTTTTGTACGTTTGGACTCGTACGAGAGAATATATTTTTGTAATGCTATCTGCTACGTGGTACTACCAGCCAACCATAAAATAAAACAAAAATATTACTTTGCATAAACGAATGATAAATTAGGTAGTCGCTCTAGAATCTGCGTTACCATATTTTCCTGGTATTATTGGTTAGCATCTTTCTACTACTTTCGTCAGATCGAAATTATTTGAAACCACGCTTTCAGGAGCAATTATTGCTACTACAAGTAAACGATACGATTTATAGTATTGCGTAGTATCTTGATAAATAATCAAAATATGCGATATTTTTTCGAGGATGCTTTCTTTCGAAGTGTGCCTTCGCAATAAATTGCTTGTATTGCTTTAGCACCGGCTATGATAGAGTAATTTAGAAACTAGCAGCACTTAATAAACTTTTGTGTAAACAGTTTGAGACGTTTATGAGCTGACTTCAATTCATCTACTCGGGGTTTTTAAAGGATTTTTTCGTACTGCTCAAGAATTCTGGCGCCGTTCTATCATCCTGCTGACGCCCCTCCCTTATTGCGTGGGGAAACGTATAATATAGTAATTCTGATACAATTTTTAATAATTTAGGTTATTGAGTTGTAGACAGGAAATTTATTCAAGGCAGTTTATATATATTCTTTGGGTCAACGATGGTGCTGTGAACTTAATCATCATTAATTTATTTAATTTGGCAAAAAGTAATTTTGCAAAAGGTATGATTTAATACTTTAGAGTTACACATTCAATACACCTTCGTACATTTCAGAAAACAAGAAATTATTAAAATAAAATATTACTGCAATGTAACATAGTATAATCATTTCTTTCTGTAATCTGTAATTGAAAATAAATGTATTAAAATAAATGGAAAGAACTTATTTTTTTGGATTAAGTTCGTTTAATTTACCTAGTAATACCTAGTCGTATTACTAGTGTTTCATATCAGGTAATCTATTTCCATTTAACTCTTTTGCAAGTAAAAACGTTTTCCTGACGGCACAACTAAGGGTTTTGTACTGAGAAAATACTTCCCCGTACTCCACAAGTCTTGCACGTACAGAATAATTGAGGCATTTAAATGGAAAAAGTTCTACGTACTAAAAACATGTTTTTACAGACGAAACAAAAAACTGATTAAACGCCATAACTGATCATGGAATATTGTGGAAAAATAATCATAGATTACTTGTTTGATTTTTTAAAGCAAGTAATGGTGCTTTAAAAAAATAATTTTATTAAATTTTGAGTGATTTTGTTGACTCCGTTGTGACTGTCAAATAATTAAAGTAAGGAAAAAGTTCTACTTGACACATGATATTCCAAAAACACTCCAAGTACCACGGATATTCCCAAAAGAGTTTAAGTATGTGCAGCTTTACAACCATCATTTTGGCAGGCGTTACCTATTGAAAAAAATAGTACAAAAATGTAATATCGATTTCCCTGGCTGATATTGTATAATACATTATGAATCTACGAGTATAAGAAATAGGAAAAATGCAAAATATTAATATCTCAAGGAACATCATCCTTATGAAATATTTTATATTTATCATAATCAAATTTATTAATATTTTTATTTTGTATATGTAAAATAAATCTGATGAAAATTCAATCAAAAGAATTAACATTGAAACGTTTCCGCAGGATGTAAACAGCACTTTCACCAAGAAACAACAAACACTACTGCAAAATGGCATTTACAGCATGGAGTTCGTCACTTGGAATGCTATTCACGTTAGCCTTACTACTATGTACACGGTAACACAAACTTTTGACCGTCATAGCAATTAAACTATCAACAGGAGGCACTTCGCCCATTACCTCATTGGCGTGGCCAAGAATTACAATTTTCGCGAAAAAGAAACGTTCTTCTCTTTTTTGGACACTTAGAACCTTTTCCATTTATATGTACTCAATTTGGGCTTTACTGCTTGTTAAAAAAGCCTTGCATCTACTATTTAATGTGGTTAGGAACATAGGAAATTGGTATTTCATATCACGAGCAATCTATTTTATTTGTCGCGTATTTTCATGTTAATGCAAAATAGACAATACTAAATGATTATCAACTAGCATAATTTCTATAATTGTCAACAAAACCATCAAGAATTATATAATATAACAGAAATTTAAGTAACATACTAGAACCGCTTCACTCAAACTCTCCAGTATTTATTTACAACTCCAATATTACTCACGGTTCCTTTTTTTTACTACAAAACATTCTTTTTGTAAATTCAAACATTAAATCAGGATACATATCCTTAGTTCCGTTATTACTAAATCAATTCATTGTATGCATTTATTTTCAAACTATTTAATGGATATCACACACAAACCGCAAAATGCAACTATACACAGGGAGTATTCGAATGTAACCTGTTTGCATTGCGGTAACAAAATACACATTTATAGAGGCACAAAATAACTGGCATTTCGGTAGAATTTATTTATCGAACACATTATCTGTAGGCCGAAACTAAAAGGTGCTGCTTGGTCTGACAGTGATGGACACAAGCGTTGTGACGTCATGATGGTAGCAAATTAGAAAATGTTTTAACTGATTCCAGTATTCACCAAACAAAGTGCAGTTAATTGTCACTCAAAGCTGGAAATGTTTTAAATTTTCTCTTATAAATGTAAAAAGAGAAATTTGAGATATCAACTTATTTTTAATACTCTAATGAACGATACTTCATTTGCGTGATTTTCTCCATTACGCTAAAAAAGGTATGCTAAAAAGATAACGCTAAAAACGTAAGCTAAAAAGATTACGCTAAACAAGTTAAGCAAATTTTCTAGGACATTTACGTATACGAAGATGGAAAATGGTAGGTATTCGCTGTAATTTATGTAGATCGGATAAAAACATACTTTAACATCAGAGCTTTGTGGAGCGTCTCTCCAACGCGCTCCTGTTCGGCTACAGCATTGCTGACACCCCCTGATTCACCCCACCCCCGTTTATTTTCACCTAAAAAGTAGTTTGCACTAAAATTTGCTCATTAAATCCAGCACGTTTACATGATACACGTTTATTCTATATTACCTATGTTGTTGCACAATAATGTACTTCCATATTAGAAACAATTACTTTATTCTTTTATTACTCTAAAAAAGGAATTAATTTCAGCGTAATAGAACGCTTTAAAATTTTATGAAATTAATAAAATCATAGATCTTGAGACAATTGCATTCAACTCAGATTAAAAGAGGGAGAGAAAGATCAAATTTCTTGACTAAATATTTAGGTTCTACTGAATTGAAAACCAAGAAAGATTCGTCGAAGATTTTGAGAGAGGATCAACGTTCATAGAAGTTTTTCCTTTCTTCTGGAATGAATGAATGTGACTTTTTTAAATATATTCATTCACTTAATAAAACCTATTAAATATAACATATATACCAAATGATGTTTTAAAGTTGGCAACACGCGACCAGTACCCTACTAAGGACAAATAATAGTTTACATTTTAACGTCAGAATGAAAAGATGTACAGCATGATAATCACGATGCCATTTACATGTATGGCAGATTGAAGAATTTTACTATAAACCTACCCAAACATCAATGTTTTAAAATTTGACATGTGAATTTCACAATATCTTATTGCTAGCATATCAACATATGGTAAGTTTGCTATTTGCTTATTTTTACTTCAAAGTTTGTACTGTTATGATAATGTTGGTGTTTCGTATTTTATCTTGTATGTTATAGATATGTGTATTTGTGCAACATAAAGGAAAGTAAAGAATGCTAGAGTCTTGGCCTCGAAACGTTGTGTCATTAACCGGATCAATATGTGATTTTAAACATAAAGTGATCAAGAAATAAATCAGTTTTATATTTTATAATGATTGTCTTTGATATATTTGCGCATCGATTGGAATGTTAATACACAACATGTATTCATACTGTCTTCCTCTGCCTCGCGCCGAAGTCAACTAAGTTCAAGAATGTCCCCCTATCTGACCCCAAGTGGCAACTTATCTCACTGGGTGACTCAAAAAGAGTAATTGAAATTTCTGGGATGATTTCCATTCCATATTCCATAACAAAGAGAACGACAAATTCCAATGAAATACGTCGATATCACTTCATATACATTAATTTACAAATGTCCCATAATCCTTTAGTTTCTCTTTGGGGTAACCGGACGGCGAAAATCACTCCGATGAAGTATCGTATACCCAAGTTAAAATACGAGAAGTTACCAAATTCGGGAGAACTGCCAACCTACGCAATTTATTCTTCCTATGTCGTATATTTCAGTACGATGATTTTTCATCTGATTCGTTGTATTTACCACTACCTAACTTGACAAAATTCCTCTAGGAAAATCTATCTTTAAAAATATTCTTTTTCTTTCTTTTCAGAGGAACTCTAAATTAAAATTCGTATTCCTTAAATGCGGAAATGGTTTAAAAAAACTTGATTTTTTAATGTATTTTCAACGAAATTCATTACGCGGTAGTTTCTATGTTGCTTCCGCAGCGTTGGTAGACGAGTAACAAATATCAAGAGCTGGCAACTGAAATGTGTTTAGATTTTATCCATGTGCGTATCTTGTGCTGTTCCGAGGTGTCTTGTTCTCGATAAAGAAGTTTTCGAGCTCGTGTTTTTTCAAGATAGCGAATTTTTTCATCACTCATTACCGATAAACGCAAAGAATCCTTACAGCACAGAGATCACTCCAGAGGTCTGTTTGTATTCGGTTTTGAATAATGATCTTCATGTAAGTTCTGTCGACGATGGAAGCGAAAAAGACCAGCGACAGTGTCACCATCCCCATGCCATCTTAAGAAAATTGACGGGATTGGTACCCCCCGCCCTCCAGGGGACAAAAACGCAAACTAAGAAAAAATCTCTCAGACGAGCGAGGAGCCAGTCGAAGGAACAGGCAGTGTCGATAGGGTTGGACACTCCGCAAGACGGGCCATCAGCGCGGATTGTGTTAGAGAATTATGTTATGTGCCCATCAAGCACAGACACAGTTACATTTTCTTTCCTATTTTTTATAATACTTTAGAACCGCCTTCTTGCTTGTTCATTAAATGTATTAATTGCTTTTGTTGGGTGAGGGCCACCAGTGATGGTCCTTCCTGTGGAGGCTAATTCTTTTTATGAAATGTTGTAACGTAGATTACTTGTGGAACAGCGGTGCATTGTATTAGTGAATTGTATTCGCTTCCTGTAGTGCTGTGCTTAGTAGTGAAGTTGTAATGTAGACTGCGTGGCACCTGTTATCTTTGTTGGTTTCATGGCTCCAGCAATATATTAAATTATGTTCATTTCTGTTGTGTGATCTGTGTTCTTATTATATATAGCAACAATCAGCGATCCGCGGTTCGGACTCACCTCCGACCGATTCCTCCTCTCACAGTGTTATTATACGTACACAGCTAATTCTTATTTTATTAGATCGAAAGGTATTCTTAAATAATATGTAAAGGGGGGAACGTATCATCTATATATTCCTCAGTTCACAATTAAATCATAAAAAACAATACGGTGAAACGTGTTAAATTCTGCGACAACAGCACACTGGAGAATGCAAATGGGCAAACCCTTAAATTAGAGTAAAGTTCCCGAAGAAAGTCGAGAAAAACATGACTTGGAATGCGGTCACAGGGAAGCTAGGATGACAAAAATTGAAATTATAATCAACATAAATAAGAATTATTATTAATATATAGATAAACTATTAAAAAATACTCTAAGCAGATGAATCTTCTTCTTTTCTGAAAAAAAAATCTTTGTACCCGATCTGGTGTATCACGATATCATGTAATGCGAAAAATATTTGTACTATACATTATTTTATATTGTTTTGAAAGTATTTCGATGGTCAAGGTAAATGAGGCGTTTGTTGCGAAATGAAATGTGACCGTCACATTTCGGGAAAAATCGTTTTGTTCTCTATGCTCAGGTACGCAAAAAGGAGTTCGGAATTTATAAAGAAATTTCTGAAGATAAGTCGTTAAGTGCTCAAAAACAGCCAACTGGGAAGTTCTAGAGAAGTAATGATCTTTTCATCCTTTTTTATTTTTAGGGAGATGTTTACAAATTTAAACTTAGTCTCCTCGAGAAAGTTTGAGAAATATAAAAAAAGCCTTAATTACTTTTTATTGAAAAAAAAATTTTTATAATGAAAATTTTTTTTCTTCATTACCGCGTTAAAATTTTAAAAAATGACAAGAATCACACCTACAACATGAACTGGGTGATCTACAAGCCGATGCATTTCTACAGACGAGACAACATAAAGGATAAGTGCATTTCTTTAAACTGCTATCCAGCGAACAACTTAAGACAATTTGGACTAAAAATTACTTCAATGTTTGGAATTACGTAGCTAAGTGAGAGTGTCTTTTTCTTTCCTGACATTCATTAAATATCATTTCAGAAGTCAACTTGCTCATTTTTCCTTGCGACAGGCACGAATTGGGTCACACGTAATTCCCTTTGGAAAGAGTTTGCTAGCACTTGTCATGTTTTGGGTCTCATCCCTTTCAGGCAGAGAGATGATATCATTAAGCGAGGGGGTAAGCGCCTGTGAATGTCCGCCTCACCCCTCCCCGCCTTTGCCTACCCAAAGTACGATTAATTAACAACTCACTAAATTAATTTACTGATATATTAATTTACTGATACATTTGCAGTAATCCAACATCGGGATTTAAGACTAATCAAAGTCCTGAGAAATTTCAAATAATACGTTACAAACATTGTAAATAAATGTTTTCTTCATTTCCTGTAAGCAAATTATTATAGAATAATTATCGAAAAAAACATGTAACTGCATTTTGACGATAAATTTATCTATTTATTTATTTATATAGAATTATACTTATAAAATATTAATAAAAAATTATTTGGCTAACTTCTGGAGTAGTAAATATGTAAAAAAAATGTAGTTGCTATTTTAAATTACGCATTCAATGAATTGTTTGAGAAACTTGTCAATTAAACGAATTTATTAAAAGCAGGTAATTTTCTAGAAGAAGATTTCAGTTTCTTTCGAATTATTTGAAAATTTGTATTCTACGTGCATTAAAATATTTTTTATTTAAGGTGAAATGCGTGAAAGAAAGAGTTAGAGATTTTGAAATACAGAGCTGTACACCAAAAATTGATGACTTTAGTTGTTATTGAACAAATGTACCAAAAATAGTCATCTTTTAGAGTACTTTCCCGAAAGTATACAATTATACTTTCCGAACCGCCACATTACTGGAAAATTGGAAATTGATACCTTCACACCATTTACAGCTAAACTACTTATGTTTTTAAGCATAAGGTTATTTTTTAATTGGGGCTTCAGGGATCGCCAACATCGAGGTCATTAGTGCCCTTGCAGGAGGGGAAAATGCAGTTTCGCACCGTAAGGAAGAGCCATGACTCTTCCCCGTGTGTGAGACTCGCCGAATACCTCGATCATACCCACTAAAACACCCTCCTGAATTCAGAAAATATCTAAATACAAAGATGAACAGAAAGAAAAGGCAAAAAATGCCCAATACATCATATCAAAATTTAAATAAATTCAAAAAATTATATTTTTCAAACAAGGAAAAAGAAGAATAAAAGGAGAGAAGAAAGGGAAGAAGAAAGAAGAATGCAAATTTAAACACTCCCGAGAACTTGTGAGAGGATCTCCGATCTACTTATAAAATTCAATAATTTATTAACATCATCCGTTTCATTTCCGAGAATTGTTGGTAAATCTGCATAAGAAGCATGATAAAACGAGAGAGAAGTGTGCAAAAAGTTATCATAAAACCGTCGTAGATTCTTGATTAGAACATTTGTCTCCAAGTCTTTATTACAAACCTTTCCCCTTTAGAGATACATCAGTTTTATAATGGTAATTTTAACAATATTTCAAACCAACTAACGCTGTCAAAAATAAACAATATATCAATATTTTCTTGTGGAGTATTGACCTTTTGAAATCAGCGTGGCTAAAACACTGCCCCATGCATAGCAGGTATTCTTTCACTGCCCTCGTTCCCATTCACAAAAAAAAATGGTAAAAGCAGAAAACATTTTCTGATTTCAGATGTCTGTAAAAAAATATTATTCCGAAAAAGTTATAGAAAAAATGAAATTGGGAAGTTGTTTCTGAATATGCCATTATATTGAACGAGCAAAGCGTGATCTTGATACAGTCAAAATCAAACAATTAAATTTATAGCCTGGATCTGGCCAGAACTCGGTCTAGTGAAGTAATATCTAACAGTGGTTCTATGAGGCTGCATAGTAGTAGCGGGAGGGGTTTTAGTGAGTAGAAATCCCACACACTACCGAAGGAGTTTGTTTGTTTGTTTGTTTGTTTGTTTTTGGCGTTTCCCCGACCCTTCTTTAATTTTTCAAGGAGATTTCGAACTCTTATATTTCTTCTTGTCTACGCATACCCTTTCATATTACACCAAGAAGAAACCAGGGATAAACCTACACGCAATTATCATAACATTTAGATATAAAAGATGCAATAGCATATGAAGTCTTAGGTTATCGTGACTATTAGGATACATTGCTATTACACTTCATGGTTATTAGACTACATAGCAATTAGGTTAGCGCAGCTATTACAGGAGGGCAAAATAACTGTCCCGGAAAATATTTATTAGACTGACGCAAAATTGACACTTGTTAATGAACAGGTGAACTGGTCATCACAAAACATGCTAGAAATGGTCATCTTTGACGTCGATGCAGCGGTGCGCTCGTTTTATCTAATTGTGAGAAACGCGTAGCAGCTCTTCTTGAGGGATAGCAGAAATAGCGTTTTCAATGTTCTGCTGTAGCTCATTCAGTGCGTGAGGATTATTTGAGTGCAATTTCCTTCATGGGTAAAAATTATAGGGATAGAGATTAGGTGATCGAGGTAGACAGGAGATTTTACTACCTCCGCTGACAGTCCACTTCTCACCGAACACCTCGTGTACTCGACAAGGTTCGCAAGGTGAAGAGTGCTGTTGCTGCGTCTTGCTGAAAATATCTGTAGTCGTTCATCTTCTGTGAGTTATTACACAAATGGATTTAAAAGATTCTGGACATTATGGTCAGCATTAACAGTTTGGTGAATGAATCGTGTTATGATGCGGAAATCAGACAATGCACACCAAACACCAATCTTGAAATTATGCAACGGTTGTTCACTCTACTGTATGGGGATTTTCTGATGCGTAAAGGCGCAGATCCTATGAGTTCACTCACATACCCCGACTGCCTGAACAAGATCTCATCTAAATATGAAAAACATAAGATCCAAAAATTCATGATTCCACTTCACTCAGAAACCACTGGCAGAACTCAACACGTAAAAGTTGGTCTGGAGGCTTAAACGTATGCATAACAATAAATTTGTAAGAATAAACAGGCCTTTTTTGATAATGTTTCGACACGAAAATATACACTGATAACCAACGATTGAGATTTCGTCAGACTTTTTTCCAGGCTTTCCTTTACTTGTGCAATGCTTTTTGCCACTAAGTTGTGCATTGTAGACTTTGCTGGAGATTGTCCCAAAACTCTTCCACACTTATGAAAACAGTTCCGCACACGTTTTCCACGAACTGTGCTTCGCATAACACTCGTCAATGAACACGCGCTGTTTCATCGTGAGCACTATTTTGTAATGCATTCAACTCCTCTCTAAACATATCTGCAGTCTCTCTCTCAAACAACGAAATCACACAGCAAAGAATTCGGGACAGAGCATGCGCAGACACGTGACAGCAACTGATTGTTGCATTGACGTTATAAGTGGCTATTTCCAGCATAACTCCGTAAAGGGCAGTTCTCCTGTTCATTGACAAAAGTCAGTTCCGTGTCAGGATTACAGTTCTTTTCCGGGTCAGTTTTATTTTGTCCACTCCGTAGTGTATATGGCTATTCGGCTATGTGGCTATTAGGCTATGTGGCTATTAGATTGTGTGGAAATTAGGTTATGTGGCTAATAGACTATGTGACTATTAAGCTAGGTGGCTATTAAGCTATATGCTACATGGCTAATATGCTATCATGGCCAAAGATTCAGTTGAAACACTCTCTCTCTGATGTGGACTCCTCTATCAAAGCTCAGGATTCGCCTCAAAACCAACTTTAAAATATACAAAACCTGTTTCCTGATCCTTGCACTTTAAGCCAGTGAAATGCGGGCAACAACATCGTCTTTCAATCATCTTCTTCACTGGTAATCGTATCTTGAATGTTAAAATACCTCTGGCCGCACCTACCAAAATTGAACCCATTACAATTCATTTTCAGAGTAGCCCACAAAAACATAGGAGCCCGGAGGTTCCATGATCCTTTCCCCAACAACTTTTCCGCTAAATACTCTTGAATTAAAAGTAATAGTCAGAACCGAACAATCTTTTATTTGTTTCAAAGCGTGTTTCGCCAACTCATGCTGTCTTGACAACTAATCAGTCATCGTCAAATACTCTTGTCGTCTCGTATGAAATGTCGCGCCCCCTGCTTCTTCTCGATATCATTACCTTTCTACTTTTTAAACTTCCAATCCATAACGTTCCAAATTCATGTCCACTTTAATTCTTCAACCTCGTCCGATCTCAAACTTAGAACCATTCCCAGAAGCTCTAATTTCTAACCATCTACCATAATAATCCATACAAAGAATCTCAGTCCCTGGTTTCCAGGTGTCCTGGTGCTTTAATATGTTTAAAAAAAAGAAACCAAGTGCTAATTACTATTCCACTTATCTGTCCTTACAATATTTTTAATTCGTTCAATTGTATAATTCCATTTATTAAATAATTAACATATGGTAAATCAATAATATTTTATACAAAGTATTTCCATATCATCGTATGAAAAATTTGGGTTAGTGTCCGAACTCCCCCATCCCCTAGCTACGACTTCTTTAATAACAATCACTTCTCAAGGTAGAGGAATTGTAATTCACAACATACCTGTTATCGTAGGCCACCTTACGAAATTCACTTTCCAATATATTATTCTCATGTATTGAAAATGCTCTCCGGGTTTGCTTTCCAGGAGAAGTGTTAAATAAACAATTTTGGCATTAACTTGCGAAAATGATAGAAAAGAATACCCATCAACTGGACAAAGAGTAAATACTCAAATCTTATAGATGTTCTTTAAAAAATCACGGCGTAGAAAAAGCTTTCATTTTTTATTTACTTCAGTTTAAGTCAAGAAAATCAAGCGAAAGGATAATGTCACTGATATATTGAATGAGCGCAAATTTTAAGCTCGTAAGAAAAAATCTAAATTCGATTTTAAAATCAATAGAAAGACACCTGGAAACGTAATGAAAATATTATCTCGTACGTTGTCTCACATCAGAATTTCCACTCATCACTCGATTGTTCTTCTCAATCCTCCGAAACACTGAATAATATCTGTGACCAACAAAACTTTAAAATAATATGAATAAAATTGTATATAACTAGCTGATTACCCGGCGTTGCCCAGGATTTTTCTAAGACTAAAATTCTTCTACTCAGAAAAAAATGAAATCTATTGTAAGATCAAAAAACATTTACTCACTGGTTTTTAAGACATGGATTGCATCCTCATTTTTCAAGTTCATAATAATACAAATTTAATACAAAACTTGTATTACAAGATTGCACACCATCTCGCGTCGGTCGAATACTTGCTTCCGACGCATGACACAGCTGCCCCATTTCATTAAAATTCTTGTAGAATCTAAACTATTCGTTGAAACTTTACGATTTAAAGACGTTTTTATTTTTGTTAAATGTACAAAACAAATAATCCATTAAATTTGATGATGATTGATTTTTTCTGCCTTGTTACCCTCTTAAATTGAAGTACTTTAACACTTCTATTTTTAATAACGTTTTATCAATAATTTAGGTTAACCTTTGTAGATATACATATACTGTCGTGGACTTTTTTGTAGAACTCCTTGAGGCAAACAATATTGCCACATGTAGTTGCCACCTATCTCTAATCATTTATGTAGCGGACGCGAATATAACTCTCTTTTTTTTTCGATTTTATCGACATATATTGTCAAAAACCATTTCTATTTTTCTTATCACATTTAACAATAAAAGTTAGTCCATGCTCATCCTGGACATGTGAACGATCTCCCTGTCAAATTTCATCTTGATCGGTTGCGTGGTTTAATCTTGTTCAGGTAGCAAACAGACAGACACGCTATCGCATGACGCCATATATTAGTATGGATGACAGATCAACATGCCATCAAGAATTGATCAGTTCACATATAAACCTCAACTTATGTTGTGTGAACCTCAAAAGATATATAGGATAGGAATTAATGCTTTCTTTTAATTTGTGGCAATCGTATATGTTAGTACTACACGCAAAATGTACAATGCTGTTTTCGTGAGCACATATTCAATCTAAAGAAATTTCCCTTTTACTTTTTAATTTATCCTAGTATTATTATTTTGAAACCATGTTGTAATGAAGTATTTTGACTTCCTTATTAGGTAAACGTTTATCATTAATTCTTTATTACATACATTATGAAATGACGTTAAATTTGTAGGTTTATTATTGATTTTATTTTTAAAATGATAGTTAAATGTATTAAGCTATCAACAATCTAATTCGTTTTTCACCATTCGCAACTGCTCCACTGAAAAATCTTGTTTTTTATTTCTTTTTAATGAACAAGTGAGGAGCGGAAACATATGAATATAGGACCGAATTTAAATTTTTACTCGGATCGAGTTCTTACGACAAAACGATATTTCTTTCGCATTTTCATAACCTAATATAGAAGAAATATTGAAATCGTGAAAATGCTCCATCGAATATTTTTACTCAAGTACTTTCCAATGAACCCTGCGAATGATTGTTTATAGAGAAGTGTCACTATTCATCTCAGCGGTCTCGAAACTTATGGATTCGACACTAATATCGTTTTTTTTTTTTCAATTATTATTTTCAAATATAACCCACGCCACCTCTAGGGTACTGACCCCAAGACGTCTGAGTTTGGACGCAATCTAAATTGTAGACTATAATTTTTCTGCTATTTTCTATGTCAAGTCTGCAACACGGCGAAAGTAGTGGTGTTTCAAAGACTCATGTAGAAATTCTTTTGTTTTTAATATCACGTTGCGAAATGTCATTACGCTAGTGACAAACCTATAGAATTGTTTGAAGCACAAAATGAAGTCCATTTGGGATATGTCGAGCATAAAGTCTCTCCCTGATTAGTAAACTTTATTTTTGAAGACGTATGGTAGATACAGCTATGAGGTATGTTGTAAATGGAAGCTTAACTCAAAGTTTTATATAGATACTCTTCCACATGAGCTCCGTTTGTTGCCTAAATAATGTCTTGGCGAGGTGAATGTGTGGTTTGACTTCCTGCGCAACACAATTATTGAACCGTTACTTTTCATTGAGCGTATCATTACGGCACCAGTTTACCAAGATATATTCGAATTGTATGTTGTACCTCAGTTACTGGAATTTCAACCTTGGGAAGTTATTCAAAAATATAGTGCACCACTACACTGGGCTTACGTGTTCGCGAGTTCTTGGATGAAAACTTTCCGTACAGATGGATCGGTAGAGACGGTTGAACACCACAGCCACCACGTTCACCAGGAGTTAACCCTCTTGACTTTTTGTGGGGTAACGTTAAGGATAAAGTGTACAGATCACCTATTCCTGATGTGCAAACTCTTATTGCACGAATACGAGATGCTGTACAGACGGTGACGAAAGAGATGTGGGTAAACACATAGAGAGAAATTAAGTATCGCCTAGACGTTCTACGGGCAACAAGCGGATCACATGTGGAAGTGAATCCATAAAAAAACTTTATGAGTTGAGCTGCCATTTGCAAACAACCCGCATATCTATATCTAGCATACTTCAGAAATGAAGTTTTGAAAGACTTTATGATCACCCTGTACTTTTACAGATATGAAGAAAAAACACAAACTGCACTTATAAATTAGAAGAAACGTTTTATTTTTCCGCCTTCGTCATTCTGGAAGAAACCGTACGATTTTTCTGTGATGAAATGACGTCATAGTGCATGGCAGACGAGATAGAGACGAGATGCTCGTGCGCGAGTTCCTTCCCTCCCCGTTCCTGTCCGTGCCACGCCTTCTTGTCTCCCTCCTCCACATGCGCAGAAATGCTAACATCTTTCACCACAAAAATCATTCTGCACTGAATTAATTCTCCTTCCACTTTTCATCGCCTAAACGTTGGAGGGAATGGAAAGAAAAGCAGAGATTGGTGGAAATTTTGATTTTGAACTGTTTAATGTTCTTTGTTCAATCCTGGACTAATAGATAGCCGTGATCATAACTTTAATGCAATCATAAAGACAGTTTTTGTGACATTTTCCCGTGAAAGGATACAAAGAGAAGAAATAGATTTCTCTTATGAAGCTCTATGGCTCATCATTCTGATATTGAGGGTGGTAGTAGTTTCTGCTACATAAAATCTACATGTTAATGAATACAATTTTAGATGTGCATTCACAGAATTGGCGTATTTGGTTGGTGTATTGGATGCTTGGACTGGAAAATGTCGGTGGATGAATAAATGAAATAGTCGTTTTCACATGTGGGTTTTGTTTCAATGAAATGGCAGTGTTTTGATTCAGGAGAGGTCATGGAGGCGTGGCTTGATTCTTTGTTTATCAATACTAACAAAAGTGAATAATTTGGAATGGATGCGGTATGGAAAAAGTAACTGATGATATTATTGGATATTTCAAAGTATTCTTCTTGAGGATTATTGGAACTAAAATGCAAAGTATGATTAATATAGATGAATTACAAGAGCAGATAAACAATTAAAATTACCTGTTAATCAGTAGATGTGAATATTCACTCGCATGACTGTTCACTGTGAAACTTACTAATGTGTCCACCAGAGTTCGGTTGCGTTACGTGAGACGGACAATCCACTGAACGTATAATCTACGTGAACGAATCGTAGAAGCAAATTTATATAAAGGTTTAGAAGAAAATTGTTTTCAAGTATATAACCTAAAAGTGAAACGAAAACAAAACAATTTAGTCTCAACTATGCGCGTACTTTATTAATCTTTGTGTGTAAATTGCATTTTCTTTCTGCCTGTATTTTAAAATAATTCGTAGTCACGCACATTTTAGCATGCAATACAGAAAACTGTGTAAGTTTTTTTCTTGGTGTTAAATTTTTGAAATTCACAAAAGTGAAAATATATTACCGCGAAAGTAGAGGAATACGGAAACTAAGATATTAAGAAAATATATAATATTTATTTAGAATATATATTTATTATCCTCGCAGCAAAAGAAAGCTAATGAATGAGAAGCCTAAAGACCACGTGAAAGTTGAGAAGTCAATGCCAGCATTGCGAGATTGCCGATTCTCTCTTACATGGGCGTCCTACTCGTGTTAGCAGAATCTTACGTTTGGACGCTGCCGCCCACATTAGTCCCTCCCTACGCAATCGGGGAAAGAGGGTGAACGTTGAAATAACATGCTAAACGAGTCAGTTTTCCATCGAGGATTAAAAGAAAAGGAGTACTCTTTGGGCGTTGTTCGTTCTTTTAAAAATTGTTAATAATAGGGTAGTAGTTGAATTCTATACTGAATCCTAATTTAGATTTAAGTTAATTTAAATTTACGAGTTAAATTAATGAATAAATACTGGGTAAATATTACAATTTACTATAAAATGTTGCAGATTTTTATGGGGAATTAAGTTTCATAAATTAATGTATTTTCTCCATACATAGTGGAACTGAATTTTAACACAATAATGTGTTTTGATCATTGTCAGATGTCAGAGGTCTAACATAGCTTTTTTTAATGCCAAAGCAAACCTGCTTCGCCGTATTTTTTAATACATGTCTCTGAGATTTGTTTCAACATTTTCATTAAATGTTTTTAAATAATTCAGCTCAAATAGCTCTTTTCCACAAGTCACCAAACGTGAAAATTTATATAAACGCTAAATAATCTGTATCTGAGTTTTTGATAATAAAGTCATTATTATTATTAACTACCCCGTTTGCTCTCGTCCCCTCAGTTTCTGTTCCATCAATATTTTGACATATCTTCTTACGTGTTACGTTTGGAGATTGACATTTTGCCAAGAGTACTGACTGAAATAAATAAAAGTTGAATTATTTTTCATGGAATCTCTTAGTTTTCTGATTAAAATAAATAAAAAGCAAGTTCGTCATAAATTTTTTATTTCATCACTTATTTGATAAGCATATATACTTTTACTCGTAACTAATAATTAAGTACATTTTATGTTTCAAAACTAGCTAGGAACACATTTTAGCTTTGCAGAACATTACAGTGTCACCACGCTATGTTAATGTTAAATAAGTTTACAGCTTCTATGTCGTGAACAAGAAGTTATTTCAAAGCATGCACATAAGCATTTGTGGGAATGAACCTAATTTTGAACGTAAATTATCGTATTATTACATTAGAATAAAGTCTAATAATTTTATAACCTTTAATTTAAGTAAAAGTTGTTCGATTAAAATGAGACAAAAACTGAAGCATTTATAAAATTATAACCACTTACATGGTTTTTATTTTGTTTGTTTAAAATATTGATAAATACATTTTCCGTAAATGAAGTAGGCCATCTGAACCGTTAGAATTTGATATACCAGCTGGGACGGCGGGTTTTATCTGACCTTTGGCCGATAGGACACACAATATTCCTGAGATAAGATTTTTCACGGGTTATAGCAGCCTATGTGTGGGTGTTGTGGCGTGCAGTCTGGAATGGGTGGAGCTACGCTAGGCCACCCCCCACAGAAGACATATGACAACACCGCGCTTTCGCTCCATTGGTTGCATTTCATTATCCTTCTTTGGCTGCGGGGACAATAGAATATTATATAATTGTACTTAGAATATTATATAATTATTCCGTGAAATGCAGGAAAAAATGAGCTTAAAAATCCAGACCTGTTGACAGGTGTTTGTACCAGAATGTCCAGCAATTATTGTTTTGTGTTTCCTCTCAGAACAGGCAACCCCGGGTAGTTCTGTTTGTTTTTAATAATTTACGGAGGTGAAATGTTTGTTTATAGACATGTAGAGGGGGTTTGTTGGAGGGAACTTTTGAAAGGTCATGATCTGATACACGTTTTTCAAATGGGTTGTATCTGACAAAAAATGTATATCGTTACATTGGGGGACACAATTCCAATTCTGTGGACTTGTGGAAGAGGACCGCGGAACGTGAAATAAACCTGGTTTACTTTTACAATTTGCTTTGCCTTTTTTTCAGGGAGGGTCCGGAACGGAGTTTTTCTCCCTATCGGAGAGCGTCATCGGATGAGTAATACCATTCAGGGCCAACGCTGACTTCAAAGTAACGAGATAACCCTTACAACCGAGGCCCCCAATACCATTGCTGTCTCTAGTAGCGTAAGATCTACCCTATCAGTGTTAAGATGCAACATTTTAAAGTTAATACACCGGTGCATCATGGGTTGCATACTCATCTACCGAGTCTTTGTGTGAATCCAGAATAAATCAACTAACTGATATACAAAACTCGATGTTTAGGAAGAAATTTCACGTCCAAGTAATATACTTCAAAATTCAATTTTAAAAAATTAACTGACCGGCTCTTTTATTAAAGACAAGAGAAAAACATTAAACAGATGAACAACTTTTGACAGGATGTAGCTTATGTATTGTATAGAAACTCGCCGGGTGACGTTTGGAAATTTCGAATTTAAAGAGTAAAATGTGTTTTTACTTTTGGAATTTTCGTTATTCCACGAACTATCTGAAAAATCGCCTTGGTTTTGCGAAAATCTGCTGTTCTTGTCCATACTTCATTTTGACGGAAGGTAAACCGTACCATAACCAACACAAAAAATTACCCTACGAAAGCGGCTTGCCATTAATTAATCATTACCGCAGAATACAGCAATTTGATGCGTGAAAATTCTTTGTATGTTCACTCCTTTGCAGACCACACAGGTTCAGATGCTTTACCATTACGGGTATGTATTGATTGGGTGGAAAATTTGAGAATAGAAGGTGGGGGGGGGGTCAAAATTCAAAATTCCCTAGCCTCCTTAAACATTCCTGCAACTGCGTCCTTTGTACAGAGAGGGCTGGAGTGGAGAGAAGATGACCGGGAAGAATCCAGTATGTGTCGAACTGTAATTTTCAGGATCGCTGAGATGAAAGGGCACACCCAATCCCGTTTCAGTTCATACTGGACTCCCATAGGAGTAAGATTCTCCTAGCACCTCTCAGGGTCCAAAAGAGTTCAATGTGACCTGAAATTAATGGGAATAAACCGATGAGTGTCGAATCCACACGTCGTCGATATCAATAGCGACACATCAGATGCCATTTATATCCAAACAGGTCCTCCATTAGGTAAGAGATCCCTAACACCTGAGAGAAAATTTTGGTAATATAACACATACATGAGAATGTGATATGGCGTTAACCTAGGATCTTCTAGTAAGGGGTAAAGTGAAGCAGAAGCACCATTAGTATTCAGTGCAGAACCCATCATGATTCTGTCAATTGTGCAAGTTTGAATAGAGTGAAATACAAACATATAAAATGGTACACTTTGTATACATTGATTGAAGTTGTTGATAATTTGTAGTTGTGCTTTAATAAAGAAAATTGATTTTATGAAACAATTTTACTGGACACACATTAAAATCATTCTTATAGCTCTTTCATGAAAAAACGTTGTGCAATCAACCAGGGGCATCAGAAGTGTCTTCAAGTTCGGGGGGTGAGGGGCGAACTTATGACTTATACTAAAATAAGGGGTAGGAAAATTAATATAATTGAAACTAAGTTTTATTTTTACTGACTTTTCAGTTGTTTCAACATACTTTTTTTATTATTATTTATTTAAAATGAACAAAGAAAATACAGTAATGTTCAATATCTTGTGTATTCATTAATCATTTAATACTCCAAACACGCTTCTTCTTTCGGGTGTTCGCGAACTAAATTCTTTCATTATCTCTCTTATTTCTAAACATTTTGTTAGGTCTTGATGAATATGCAATAAAAGATGAGTTAAACTTCATTGTGCCCTGAGAATCCGTCAGTATACAACGTAAACCACTTACAGATCGATCACAGGAAGCTGAAGTTGCCGGTACAGTGAGAATCAATATAATTAACTTTTAATTTCAGAAAGCATTTTCTTGAAAGTCAACTAAAAGGATTGTAAATTCATCCGCGAAATTGTTCACACTGTTAACACCCTGTATGACGCTTGAAAGTAATTTCAACTGTGTCATAAGAAGATCAAGGTTGAAACCACTAGCATTAGCACCTAATGACTTTTCTAAATCATCTTTAGAAACAGGTGGATTCAAGATAATTTTCTCCAGTTGGATTAGAAGATTCATTCCTGACTGTTCAAATCTGCGATCAATTTCGTTTTCAATTTTGTCTAAAGCGTTAATGATTTTTTGACGTAATGAGGTTTTTGCATAAATTTCAGAAGATTTGCTTCCTTCAGATTTCAGAATATTGCATACATATCAATGCGCTCATGCACACTACTTTTCTACTATAATACAATATAGATGTATTACACATACTTAACATAAAGTTGTATTATTAAGGTACAGAGCATATATATCGAAAGTATTGATCACGACTACCAATGAATGACGGTCCATTTGAAAGGTATTATCTATTTTTGATCCTATGGAAATCGTTAAGATTGTCCCTTTCGTTAGCAGGGGTATTTACATTAGTTATATCTGATTTCATAACCTCGAAATGTCTAATTTAAAAAATGCAAATGTTATATATTATATATCAAGATTTTGGTCACTTGTTGGAGAGCAAAAAATAGGTTGTTAAATTATGCAATTATTTGTTTTGTCTATTACAATACAGCACGTGAATTTTGTCATTAGCTATTCCTGATTTCAGAGCTTTCAAATCTCATGTAATTTTGACATAAGCAAATACATTGACACGGCTGCGAGACATTGACATAAGCAAATACATTGACACCTTGAGCAAGATTAAGGTTTTGAAAATTATACTAATTAGTCAGAGATTAAACGATAGTTTGAAGAAAAAGAAGAAAACATGCATTTTACCCGAATTTACCCTTTTAAATTGAAGTTTCGAAAAATACTTCATTAGTGATTCTTCATAATACGCAATATCTCGTCAAAATTTTAATTTCATAACTTAAATAATTTTCTCTCTGCGTTGATGAATAAATCCGTCATTCAGGATTGCGCAAAAATCTTTTTCACCTCTTTACATCCGTTTAAACATTAGGAATTCAATATTCCAGAAGTTGACTTTTATATTTTATTTAATAATATTTACATACAAAAACCATGATGATATATCAGTTAGTTCGTGAGAAGAAGCAAAATTTTGAAAAAATTTAAATAATACATTTTTTGTGGTTGTATCGTCTCCGTTCAATTTGTTTCGATTAAGCGAGAGTTCTTTCAATCGAGAGTTCTTATTGGTTATTATAAAGAACGACGATGTAGCTACTTGTTTACTGAATGTTAAAATGCGTGGAACATGTTTTTAATCTGTATTTCGTGTTCTACACAATATCCTAGATCTCCACATAAAAATTAAAGGATGATAGAGCACATTGAACAAAAAACACATCCAGAAATGCCTCCCGAAGGAGATACGATGACACAAAGGCAGTAAGAACACAAAACAAAAAGATGTGTAATGTGTCTTATAAGGGGAATTAAGAAAGTGATATAAGTGTTCAAATGCATACCGTAACAATCGCACTCCTCATATAAAATCTAAATAACCGACAATATAATTTACACATATTTCAGGCCAACCTCAAGAGAGGTTGTCGCATTTTGGGCCGGCCCAAAGTATTTCGGGCCGGTCTAAAATTAGTTCGGGCCGAGACCAATAATAGAGGGCTTGGCCCAAAAATATTTCTGGTCGAGACCAATAATAATAAAGGGCTCGGTCTAAAAATTATAAATAAATAATAAATAAATTTATCGTCAAAAAACAGTACAAACTGCGTGTGACCACGTGGAGGGAAAAAAAAACTAATTTACTCTCCGGAAGCAAGCAAGGGACCATCCCATCAATTCCGATCAAGGGCCCTAAGGCAGAGGCGGATTCAAAAAATTCAGCAAAAATTCCTAGATAAGATAAAAAGTTAGCTGCGAGTTATAATACTAATAGAATGTCAATATGTTTGTAATTTTAAGCAAAAAATTAGGAGGTAATGGAGCAGATGGATGATGTGAGATCAGATGTGAAGCTAGGAGAGAACCGAAGTGCTGTTTCCCAGACGGTTTCAGGTGTAAACCGTGCTGGGTAAAGTCCTTGGCAGTCAGGTGTGGTTGCAAATCAAAAAATGTGATTTCAGGCCCTTCTGCCATGGGCGTCCTTTCCGGTGAAGCATATCTCTGGTGGCTGATGTCTCTATGGTGGCAAATGTCAGGATATTCCATCAAGAACGTCGACCGGAAGCGTCAATAATCTATTTCTTTCAAGCAACAGCATCTTGAAGAAAAGTTAATACTTCCTGTCTGCATAGGACATGAATTACGAAGTTCGCTTCCTACAGTGAGTCACTTTCGACATGTGTATCCATCCCGCAGTTCAGAAATATTCATAAAAACATCGTCATATACAATTATTACCAGGCAGGGGATTCGACACACAAGAAAATTGTGCATGAAAGAAAATACAAGTTAAAATTAATTTTATGCATCTATTCAAATAAATCATTTATTCGAAACATTATTTACAATAAATATATTTTACAGAAAGGTTTACTTATTTGTAGTTTGACGAATACTTGGTAATTGTGCAGCATTAGCAACATTCGTAACATCTTCGACCTTTATTATAATACTAGCAAAACAAATCCGGTATTGCCCGGAGTTACAATTGGTTACGCAATTAAGGTTGAAAGTCTCTTTAGTGTAAATCAAAATCAATAGATGTCACCACTTTGGGGCGTAAATTCATTGTTGCAATATCTCGAATATAGATTCACATATTTTCATTCTGAAAACGGATTGGATTTTATTGAATGTACGGAACTTGAAGCAATTGATAATTAATCTTTTTCACAACATCTTGCCACAGTTAATAACTTTATTTCTTGAAATGAAATATTTTTTTTGTTGAAAAAGCCCGCCTCTAGCACCCGTACTGATATTAAAGTGATAACTAAACTTCAATAGGTGCATCTGTTAGTGGAATAATGACGTAAAACGAAAATTCGGGTGCAAGCGCTATTATCGGTAATTTTATTATAGACCCTTGACATTAACTGTGGAGAGCACAACAAAAATCGTAGAAAAGTCAATACTGTTGGATTTGTCATTTTGTTCTGCATATGCACAAGTAAAAATTTGATTTGTTGAATGAATATTTTTTTAAAATCTGAAATGTTTGAAAGCGCGTGAAAATTTTACGATTTTGGCCGATACGTTGACTTAATTATTTTTTATAAAATAATCTAATGACGTTTTCCATTCGCTGCAACGCGACGCTTCTATTGGATTTTACTGAGAAATAGCGAGTTTAAATGAAGCAAGAGATGAAGTTCGGAAGATAGAATTAAGATCAAATAAAGCGAAGTCTCCGTGAAAGTAATTCTAGCAAGAAGAGGAAATTTTGCTTCGACTAAATCAGCGATTGCCCACCGATGGTTTGCGAACCACTGATAGTCTACGCGAAAATTTGCATTATAAGATATGGGGTATTATGAGACTCGGCGATACAATTTTTATTTATCTTTGATGTATAAACTAATAATAACAGATAGAATTAAACTTTACTTTATTGGGGAAAAAAACATTACAAAATTTTTACAAGGTAGCATTTTACATTAAATAATAATTGAAACAACAAAGTTTACATTCATTTTTCTTAAAATTTACAAATTCAAATTTTGGATAATTGTACAGCTCAATAGTACAGTAGTAATACTCAAAAACAATATCACAAAACTGAACTTCTTTTCATGAAAATAAAGCTGAGCCCATGTAAAGGATACATCAAATTAATCCATACTAATATATAAATGCGTAACGCAACTATAAATGCGACCGGGCAACGCTGGGTAAGCAGCTAGTAATGTATAAAACAGTCGAAAATCCTGCAATACGTGAAGATAACGCAACTTCTCCAGCGTCATTGCCAATCAAAATGTTGCCGGTGGTCAGAGCAGTTATGCAGTTTAACTAAATAAATAAGTATGGAGAAAATACATATATAAAATCAATTCTGTTTTTCATAGATAGGAATTAACAGATTTGATACTCCTCTGTTTACTTGTTAGAAATGAAATTAAAAGTATTAGCGAAACAAAAATACATTTCCAAAAGCGTTAGTGATAGCACACTCAAATATATATTATTATTTTCTATGAATATTATGATTCTTTGCATCCTTACCTCAAATAATATTTGACATAATACTTATTTTTCTATTAAATGTCATACATTCCAAAAATATGATTCAGTCATAAAAATACCTTTACTGGAAGAAAAATCTGTAAACTTTGTATCATAAAGATAAAATGATATTTTTAGAATACTGAATGCCCTAAGTATGATTGCATTGCATTACGCAACAGAAGACGCTCAGAAACGACGAGAAGCCAGACACATTCGACAGAAAGCGGGGAATCACTTCTACAGGGCGTAGAACAAATATGTTCGAACTGCGTTTCAGCTCCAGCGATTCTTCACTTTCATAAAAGGGTTCATTGTCATCATCCTCATTCTGATATTATATTATTTGTGCTATTCAGTATTTATAACGAATTAAAATTGTAGATCTCGATCCTAAATGTTGTTGTTTGAATGTAGATGTCATACGTCGTCGCGTTCTAAATGTTACCAACACTGGGCACGGATAGTGGCATCACATCCTAAGCCATTCCCTATAAAAGGACGATGCAACGAGCGGTCTGACCTATAGTTTATAGTCTGTGGGTCTGATGTTCATAGTCTGTGGGTCAGATGATTGAAGAGCAGAGGAGCTGATAGTAATTGTGAGGTTTCTTCACCTAGCTTCATCATTGTTCATCATCAAGTCGAGAGCCGTAAGTTGATGTTTTGGTCCTAACCTAACCTTTTTCTTCGTATATCCTTCCGCGAGTGCTGCTACCTCCACCATCGTCTTCATCTTCACACTTCAACAGATTTTCTTAAAACGGAATCACCGGAACTAACAAACCTAACATCGCCGACTGTGACCGAACAATTGTTTATAATTATCATACCTTAACATATTAACATAAACGGTGGCGGAGAGAAGAAAATAGGGCGGAACAAAATTTCTTTATAACTACCGTAAGTATGAAGAGCGAAGAATACGGCTTATATTTTCGGAAGTTTGGCCGATGTTTTTTTTTTTGTTTTCTTTCATCTAGGCCTTTTCAGCGGGGGAATCATTTCATCCCTATAATAACTGATGACTATAAAAAAAATTCAGGGAATGTTTGTGTGTATAATTCCTCGAGACATGGTATTGATATATATTTGGTAGTTTTACTGTATTTTTAGTGTTTACTAAGAGACGTTTAAGATATTTATTAAATAAATAAATAAATAAATAAATTTATTGTCAAAAAACAGTACAAACTGCGTATGACCACGTGGAGGGAAAAAAAACTAATTTACTCTCCGGAAGCAAGCAAGGGACCATCCCATCAATTCCGATCAAGGGCCCTAAGGCAGAGGCGGATTCAAAAAATTCAGCAAAAATTCCTAGATAAGATAAAAAGTTAGCTGCGAGTTATAATACTAATAGAATGTCAATATGTTTGTAATTTTAAGCAAAAAATTACATGTAAGTTATTATCGAACTATAGATTATTCTGAGTATAGTGCTTAAAAATTGAAATAACACTAAATTCACGATTTATTGTTACAATAGACCCGCCCCTAGACAAAGCCTAGAGAACCTGTATGATAAATCCGCCTCTACCCGAAGGAAAACCGGAGAAAAACCCGGGCCAGGATGGGGCTACAGAATTTATGTACACAAACGTGCCAATGTTGAGTACACATAAAACTAAATTAATATGAGCCATAAGACAACACAATCATGCAAGAAAATAGTTTTTGAAATTGTTATAAGTTGTTTAAAAAGTACTACAGCAATGGCGTGATAAAGCACAAGACGAATTTAACTTTTGTTAAAATCAATAAATTCTTTTACAGTGTAGAAGCACTGGTGCAGGAGGTAGTTTTTAACCGCGGATTTGAAGATATTCAATTTCATAATATCTTTTATATTCTTGGGCAGGGAATTATATAGAACGATTCCCGAATGGTATGGTCCCTTTTGGCAAAGAGTGGTTGACACTCTAGGGCGATGAATATTACTACTATTGCGTGTATAGTGTTCGTGAACGAGACTGTTTCGTATAAAGCAAGGGTGGCACTTCAGTAATTCGGTCTTAACAAACACGACCGTTTCATAAATATAAATGCAGGGAAGTGTTAAGATATTTAATTCCTTGAATAAAGGTTTACAAGAGTTTCGGGGGTGAGATTTACAAATTATCCGAACTATCCTCTTCTGAATTCTGAAAGTTTGAATACTCTGACCGGAATTACCCCAGAAGGTAATGCCGTAACGTAAATGGGAGTAAACGTTTGCAAAATATACGCAACGGGAAATACGTGGACTAACTGCGTTAACTAAGATTCGGAATGCGTAACACAATTTGCTTAATTGGGAATTAAGATTGTCAATGTGACAATTCCATTTGAGGTTGTCTTGAATATGGAGACCTAAGAATTTTGTATTTGTAACAGTTTTTAATTGTGTTCCGTTTAAAGAAAGAGAAACCTGGGGTAAAGATTTTGTGATACTATTGTGAAATGACATAGACACTGTTTTGTCAGTGTTTACAATGAGACGATTTGCATGGAACCAAGTCGAAAGGTTAGACAAAACTTTTTGAGCATTGGCGTGTTTACATAGTAAATTAGTGTCATCAGCAAAAAGAACCATTTTGCAATCTGATGTGGATGATGACATGTCGTTCACATACAATAAAAAGAGTATAGGGCCGAGAATTGATCCTTGGGGTACTCCGCAAGTAAGTGGCTTTGTTTCTGAAAGACAACGCTCAAGTATTTTATTTTTAGTATAGGATATTTCTACTTGTTGATATCTATCTTTTAAATAAGAAGTTAGCCATTGATGTGGAAGTCCACGAATGCCTAAAGAATGCAATTTGGTAAGGAGAATTCCGTGATCGATGACATCGAATGCTTTGGATAAGTCAAGAAAAACACCCTGAGGATTTTCTCCACTGTCTAGAGATGTGGTAACATCGTTTAAGAAGGAAAATATGGCGCTTGTAGTGGAAAAGGATTTCCTAAAACCGTGTTGATCGTCAGAGAGAATGTTATATTTTGATAAAAAATCTAGAAGACGCTTATAGAACAATTTTTCTAGGATTTTTGAGAAAGTGGGTAGTAGAGATATTGGTCGGTAATTTCCAATATTAAGTTTGTTTCCTTTCTTGTGTAAAGGTTTCACTTTAGCTCTCTTAAATATATTGGGAAACACCCCTTCCGATAAAGAACTATTAAAAATATTTACGAGTGGATTTAATATAGCGTGGGACGAAGATTTAACAATAAACTCAGGTATATCATCTATGCCTCGTGAAAATTTGTTTTTTAAGGAGCTGATGATTCCCATGACTTCACTGGCGTTAGTTTCGGAAGTGAACATAGAATTGGGTATGTGGGTGGTAATAATTGGAGGACATTGATTTGGATATATTGAGTTCGTTATTTTACCAACTTCTGAGAAGTGAGAATTAAACAAACTTGCGATGTCCTGAGGATTTGACACGATCTTGCCATCGTTTAGTAAAGAAACATTTTCTTCGCGATTTTCAGAAGTTGACGTGTAATTGTTAACAATATTCCACATGGCTTTCATCCGGTTGTTCGATTTTAGTATATGCCTGTCGTTTTCCATAACTTTAGCTGCATAGACTACTTTTCGGAGAATAGTCTTATATTTACGAAAATAATTATGGAATTCGGGTGGCTGGTTATAGCGTTTTGAAAGATAATATAAACGGCGTTTGTTTTTTGAAGAAATTCTTATCCCTAGGGTGATCCATCTATTGTATTTTTTTGTGTTAATTAACTTGCGTTTTATGGGAAAACTAGAGTTGTAATGTTTTAGGAATGTTGAGATAAATACATTGAATTTGTCGTCGGTGTTTTGGCAATTGTAAATTCTACCTCCTAATGGAAAACATCGGCAAGGGCGGGTTTAGCGGGGATGCCACGCAGGCTATAACCCCTCTCGAATATTTATAGCACTGGCCAAGTATCATGAGTTCCAAAAACTTCTTATATCAACTGAATGTATACTGTTCTAGTATTATTTTGAAAGTAATATTTCAGTATTGTAATCATGAATTATTGTAATAATATTTATAGTTCTATATTATTTGTTTCATCGACAGGACCGTAAATATCAAGAGCAATGAAAAAACCTACGTTCTCGGAACCGAAGTGCTATTTGTAATGAAATCCAATTCTGTCCAATATTGTAGTGGTTGTAGTAACGTGGCATTGGAATATGACATGTGATATTGGTTCTGATTAAAAATCTTTAAACATAAAGTACCAAATATTTGGTGTTCGGGCGTTTTGCTAAGACTATTCAGTTTCAGATGGATTTCTTCGGTAATTCACATGAAATCGTTTCACGTTGCATCTAATGTTTCCGTTCAAACAGCAGTTAAATTGTGTTATTTTTATAAAGTAATATCTAAGCTCTGACTATTAAGGAAGAGAGCAGTTCAGGTACTCTTTAATTACGTATTTTCATATATTTTTGTCACAAATTTTGATCAGATTTTTTGTGCGAGTTCATGTTAACGTTACAAGAATGAAGCTTTTATTAATTAAAAATTATCAATTATTAATAACTGAATTAAGTACATATATTTAACTTATATGTTAAACCGTCTAGCAATAGAGCAGCGAATAATAATAATAATAAATTTATTGTCAAAAAAACAGTAGAAACTGCGTATGACCACGTGGAGGTCAATAAACTAATTTACTCTCCGGAAGCAAGCAAGGGACCATCCCATCAATTCCGATCAAGGGCCCTAAGGTAGAGGCGGATTCAAAAAAATTTAGCATAAGTTCCTAGATAAGATAAAAAACAAACATATTCTGAAAAACTTCTAATAGAAAATCAGCCCAATGAATTATATGTGAGAGTCCTACCGTAGAGAAACCTCTGCCAAATATAAGAATGTGGTCCTATCAGGGCTCGGAAAAATTATAGATGCCATATTATTACAAATATTATTGCGGTTCCAAAACTATAAATCGTATTCTTCGCTCTTCATATTTACGGTAGTTATAAAGAAATATTGTTCCGCACTATTTTCTTCTCTCCGCCTCCGTTTTATATTAGTATGTTAGGGTATGATAATTATAATATAAGTATAACATGAACAATTATAAACAATTGTTCGGTCGCAGTCGACGATGTTAGGTTTGTTAGTCCCGGCGATTCCGTTTTAAGAAAATCTGTTTTAAGTGTGAAGAAGGAGGTGATGGTGGAGGTAGCAGAACTCTCGGAAGGATATACGAAGAAAAAGGTTCGGATAGGACGATAATGTTAAATTGGTCCGAAACCTCGTCCGGGGGTACTAAAATGTTTTAATGTATTTGGATGAATGAGAAATATTCTTGATATCGCCTCAATGCATTAGTGTTATGCAAACATGTCCGCATGAAGGAAGTGACCTCTGAGAGGAAGGTTGAGAAGGCTGGATATTGTAAGCTGATATTTTTGTTTACGATGCGAGATTTACAGAGACCCTGATAGAGTGGAGAATTCGTGTCTGGAATATGGTTTCGCCAAAAATTTCAGAGGATAATAGTTTACTGGAATTCGGAGAATTAGCATAACCTTCACATATGCTTTTAAATCAGTTTTGATCATAAAATGATGCTCTATGTAGTTTCGATTTGGTACAGTTAATTATTTTTCGTTTAACAATAATTTTTAAATTGATACTTGAGGAGGGGCTCCATCCCCCTAAGACCCCCCACCCCCCGTGGGTGCGTAACTGCGCTACACCACCACCGCCGGTCGTAACTCGTAGACACCCAAAAACGACTCTCTTCCCATGAGCGTATCATGTCATTCACATGAAGACCCACTCTCACAACCATAATGGCACCAACATCGCCGCCACTTCAACTTTGTCGAACAGGATATGGCACGTTGTGCGTTGCTAAGTCGTTTATATAGAAATTTATTGCAAGAGAAAACTTAAAACTACATATTGACATGGTAGGCAATAAATTAATTTACTCACTAAATGCAAGCAAGGGAACGTCCCATCAATTCTGATCAAGGGCGAACATCCCATCAATTCTGATCAAAGGCCTTATGGCAGTGCCAGATTTATGGGTTCTGTAAAAACCATGGCATGCACACCTGTAAATTAAGCATAATAATAGTTAGCTTTTTGCTAAAATGTCTACAAATTTATAATCATTAGAATACAAAATAGTTATCTAACAAATACAAATTACAGTGCTCACAGTATAAGAAAAGTAGTAAGGGAGACACCTTTAGACCATGTGAAAGTCGAGGAACCAAAGTCAGTGAATCAAGTTCACCAACTCTTCCTCTCACTGTAAAAAGGAGGGTGTTTTACTCATGCTAACAGAATCTAAATGACTTTAGTGTCAGTTGCTACTGCCTAAATCAGCCGATTTGTAGAACCAGCAGTAATTGATATGCCAACTATGACATAGGACTTTATATCTAACCTTCAGACTGCTTGACACTGCCTGAAGTTAGTTTTCCATGGGTTATAACATGCGGGTGTTGCGGCATACCTTCCAGAATGGATGGAGTTCAGCTAAGCCACCCTCTACTACAGACATTTGATGACACCATGCTTTTGCACCATTGGTTACATCTTATTACTTTTGTTTTTCACTGCAATGACTGTAATATAATAACTTTAAAGTCTGAAAATATTGCTATGTAAATATTTCAATAACTGAAAATTTCAGATTGACATTAACTATTAAAGAGAGTGTTGCCTTTATATCATAGCCTAGACTCCTATGTATTAAATTAACTTTAACCTGAAGAAAAACTGGTGAAAATCCTGGGGCAGGTTAAGGTTAATAATAAATTACATTTAGTTATAAATTTAGTAAACAAATAAAACTTTATTTATGACTGAAAGCATTGAAATGTGAAAGATGTGATTTTAGGTTCTTATGGGGGCTCTATCATTGTAGTCCAAACTGGACAGATTTACATAGTTACTAGCCATGGAACTATGAGCTGCAAATAGTCTTTAATGACTTCTCTTGTTATTGAAAAAATCTCCCATTTTTTTCTGAATTCTGGAGAAATGATAATAATGTAGAAAGAAAATTCTCTTCATGATCACAAAAAATAACAAGAGCATCTAAAAGAATGTTATTTCTTGAATCAAAATTGTGTTTGCTGCAAAGATTTTTCCCAGAGTGGACCATGTAGGAAAATTGGCCAAAGGGAAATATTAACTGAAAATAAAAATGCTTATTAAAACACATCAAAAGAATACCTTTTAAAAATAAGTAGTGATTGATATAAAAGATTATTTCAAGGAGAGTATCATTTTAATTTTCATGACTTGCTTACAAATTTACGTTTATCTTAACAATTTTCAATATTTGATCAGAATTATGAAGTTTAGTAAAACATACTAATTTTGAAATTTAGGATTTGAAAATCATGGTACTATGACTTAATCTTTCCTAGGTGCTGAGCAATAACTGCTGCATGCTGTAGAAAATGACTGGGTTCATTTCCTTGCTAATTTTACTATCAGTATATTGTGACAGACTGTAAAAGGCTGTTGCTAGATTGTGTAAATAATAAAGGAGCTATAAAAAATATTTCTTAAGCATACAAAAATCATACTTGGTCCTGCAACCATTCTTAGTCTCTGAATCAGAGGCCAAAACCCACTGGGCCTACAGATAATCCCCCATTTCTTGTGGGGAATATCCTAAATGTTTGTCAATTATTGAAAAATTCATTGGTTAATCTAGCCAACATGCTGTAACAAATTTAACACCATGCTGTATTTTGCCAAAATTATAAAACTAATAAATATATTCTTCAGGGAATTAATGTTAATGTTCATAAATATGTCCCCAGTCTTTTCCACATAAAAACAGGTAGAGCAGCATATGTTAGAATAAAAAGGTCTGATAATTTTTCAGGAGACTAATGTAATTTACCGTTTTATCTTTCAGATGGAAAACAAACACAATGATTACAGAGCAAACCAATGCAACCCAAATTATCCGAGAGCTGGGCCAAGTAAGAAATCTTCATTTTCCTATCTGAAGGCTAAATGAAATGTGTAGTTGTATGAATTATAATGGATTTATAACCTAAGTTGATTCTTCAATAGCAATGTGATGCAGATCAGAATTTTGAGGACTCTTCAGAGTTGAAATAATTCCATTATTGTGAATTAAAGCCACAATGGATGTCGAGACTGATATGTAATGTCTGAATTTATTCAATCTTGTTTCTTTTTCTGTTTGGGTCGCCCAGCAGCAAACCAAGGAGAAGGTAAAGCAGATTTAGATAATCATGTCAGACAAATGAATCCCAAGGATTCTAAGTATCCCCAAAACCATAATTGATGAATGCATCTATTCGGGAAAGTGGAAAAATGGGACTGTAGCCAATTCTGGGAAATAAAATACTGATATCTAAAGTTAGTATGGTAGTTTCCTAGAAACAAAAACATTCACAATGACTTCCTTGCCTACTTATCCTAAACATTCTGTCATTCATAATTGCTCAAGTGAAGCTGACTAATATAATATAAGTGGAATGTTCAGATCACTTTACATAAAGAAAAATATTGAATTTATAATCTTTAAATTTGTTCTGAAAATTTAATAGCAAATATGATATACATTTCATTGCATTTAATACTGATATAATGATGTTAGAGGAGATGGAGGAAATTATTTGAACAACTTTCTGGAAAACATACATTTTACTTATTTTAAAACTCCTATCAAATGTAATAATGGAGAGTATGGATCATACATGGATAATATTAAAGATTTAGAAGATCTGTTCAGCACAATGTAACAAGCTACCAACAGTGGTATAGTGGTAGCATGTGAAATCCCAACTACAGTGTAAGATTGAGAAATGGGGTGACCTCTACTTGATCCTCTGCTTTTGCTGTGCAATTGCATTGGCATAGTACCAGGAGCAGCCAGACAAGATTTTCCACATGTATGAGAAGAAAACTGAGACAGGTTAGGTATGGATTTCATAAACTGTACCAATGTTTAGTATCAATGTTATAAAATTATTGGTATAATGGATAATTGCAGCATTTTGTAACTTTTTGAGAGATGTTTTTTTTTTTAAGAAGCTGAAACTATTAGTTTTTTCCATTGTGATATCAGATTTGATAGTTTCCTGTGTCTCTTGGAAGATTTTTATTCAAATCAATATTGAACATTTGCAAATTCACATAAATTATAACTCTTGAGTAAAGTTTCCTTGCTAATGCATTGTATATTCTGCTTTCTATTTTGTCACCATTAGAGTATAGAATTTAATTAGAGTATAAATGTAATTAAGTAGCTAATCATTGTGAGGAGTAAAATAAATGTGAAGTTTTATTAAAAAATCTTCGGTATATTTACAGATGTTAGCCATTCTGGCTCCACACTTTGGATAAGAAATTAAATTCAATCAGAAACAGCATTTCACATTTTAATTTTTTTCCCTGGTGGGTTAAAATTCCTTGCCCTTGGTTTTCACCCCTTGGAATTACTGTCACTAGTATAAATCTGTAGCCTGCCATTATTTTAGCACTCCACCTTCCCTGATATCTTTTCTCCATGTTTTTGTCTTATTCACCTTGTTCTTCTCTTAAATCTATTAGTTTCAATATGGGAATGAAGCCTAATTTCATGAAATTCATGTTACATCGAATGAAAATGGTAGACGGGACCGGGATTCGAACCCGGGACCTTGAGCTTTACGCGCTCATGCGCTTACCGACTGCGCCATCCCGTTCGCCTCTCGGGTCCGTCTACCATTCTCATTCAACTTGTGAAACCCAAAGACCTCTGAGGTGGTCTCGTAGAGACTAGATTCCTCATCTGAGGCGACTCCCTTAGGAAGTACTTTATTTGGGTAGCATTTTCCATTTCTGGTTCACAAACATAGAAATCTCTTAGATTGCGGTGAACCTCACCGCCAGGTAACAGATTAATCATGTTACGTCGAATGAAAATGGTAGACGGGACCGGGATTCGAACCCGGGACCTTGAGCTCTACGCGCTCATGCGCTTACCGACTGCGCCATCCCGTTCGCCTCTCGGGTCCGTCTACCATTCTCATTCAACTTGTGAAACCCAAAGACCTCTGAGGTGGTCTCGTAGAGACTAGATTCCTCATCTGAGGCGACTCCCTTAGGAAGTACTTTATTTGGGTGGCATTTTCCATTTCTGGTTCACAAACATTCATTCGATGTAACATGATTAATCTGTTACCTGGCGGTGAGGTTCACCGCAATCTAAGAGATTTCTATGTTCATGAAATTCTTTAATAAATTTAAAAAATCTTTGTCTTGAATAAATAGATTAGTAATTCAGATCTCTCTTGTGCTCCAAAACAACTCGCCACAACTTACTTAAAGGAAAACTAAGCCATATTTAATTTTGACTGAACAATTTAGGTGCTGGATCTTCTAGATTGAGTTCTTCATAGTCAGTTTTATTCTCTGAACTGTTCTCAATAACATCTTAATCATCTTGAAGGGTTCTTGATGGAGTTTGAATAGAAAGAGATGCATAATGAGATACCACTCATTTGGATGACTATAACTAAACAATATATCTTCCTTAGTTCTAATGTATAACTTTAATCGCACAAAAATAACCCTGTACATGATTTTGTGACTCCCTCCGCACCATTGGAATTGCACTAGGCACCGTCTCGCACATAGTCTTACACATACACCATGTGCCTTGTGTGGCGCCAAGGTTTTTGTTTGGTCTCAAAGAGTCTTTCCAAATTATGAGTAATACACACTTTACAAAAATTGTAACTTCTTTTCATTGTTCTGCAAAAACATTGCTACCACAAAGATAATTAAACACATTTTAGTTACTCAAACATTTCCATGAATTAATTTCTAAGCGAACTTGGAACTAGCAACACCAAAATGATTTCAAAGCACTAGTAAGTTAACAAAGATTTTTCGTCACTAACAGTGACTATTTGCCTCCTAATAATTGGGTGGTTGTAACCAGAGCTTCCAACTGATTCCTCTAATCAATCCAAAATTGAGAAAACATATTTGTTTTTGCCCACTGATTTGCAAAAATCTATATGTGATAGAACAAAAATTATACCAGACCTGAAAGCGGCACAAAAAAATTGATCAAAAAATTAAATTATATGATCATCAAAACACATGCAGCATGGTCTAGTTAGAAACATCTTAGGGATATTAGTTTTACTAAATATATTGAAACTTATTGAAAGTAATATCATATGTCCAATTGAGAGCTGTTCTTTTAGTCGCATTAAGTCATCTGGCAGATGTCAGAGGAATAATGTCAAAATAATCACAGCTGAGACTAGTATTCAGTTTGTCTTCCTTTCCTTTTACTTTGCTCCCACCGCACTATTGAGAGGGAGAGTTTGTGTACAATCCCCAGCTCAGGAGAATAGGTGAGGTTATCAGCTGGGATTTTCCATACCAGAGTTGGTTTGGTACGAAAAAGTTCTCTGGCAACCCAAAATCTCTCCTTCCCAATTCCCTCTTCTTCTTTTTTTAAAATTTATTTATATATTGAATAATGGAAGAGGAATCATGACTAGAATCTTGCCATTAGGCATTAGTTAATAAATAGAGAAATGACAGCTCATCAATTACGGATTTATCATAAAATAAAATAAATAAATAAACATTGTGGAAAATTACCTAAAAGACGTAGAATTTCTTTAATATTATGTTGTCTAAACTATTATGTTCACGATAATATTTTATAGTTTTATTGGACCACATAGATCATAACAATGATGTATGGCGAAGGATTATTCATGTTCTCTGATTATGTAAATGTAATTAACCTAACTATGAATACAATTGAATAATTTCAAACTACAACATTCCACAGGTTCTAGTCATCAGTATTATTTAAAAGCTTTGATTGGAGCTATTCCTGAGGAGAAAAATTATAATTAAAGACTGAAACAAAGCAACTTTTTAATTTCAACTCATTTTCCATGCTGTAGAATGTGTAGTCATAAAATGTTGATACCAGTGATGTTTCTAATGGTATTATTCACACAAGACTGCATGATGATCAATTCTTATACAATAAATGCATGATAATCAAGTCCTTTGATTTTCTTCTCATCTTTTATTAAAGGAGACCTTTTGTTTCTGCCTCAACCTTGATGAATTTTTAAAATAGGGTTTTCAACATTTATGAACGTCAATTCATTTTTAACTCGCATTTATGGATTTGTTAAGTTTTCCTACACTTGTGCACAACTGTGTATACTTTTTTAATGTTGCTATTGCAACCCTGGTCTACTGTAACTCGGATTGAAAAAAACATGATAGTCCCTTAACTTCCAGAGAGTAGAGGGGCTTACATTCTCCTGATGAATGTTTATTATATCATATTTTCTTTGATCTGTACTTCCTTCTCTGACCAACTGAGGAAATACTCAAACAAACAAGTCTCTGTCTACATTCTCAGCTTTAGAAGGGATTGGAACACTAAAGGAAGAGCAGATTTTTTAATATATGTTGGAAAAATTATAAGTTCTCTCAAATTATTAATGCATGGATCTGTTTGTATTCAATTTTTATAGAATTATAGGACATCATTCTTCAAGTTAGTGAACACTTTTAATTTTTAATTCCATTGTAGCATTTTAATATCGACCTTAATTTGATTGTGTCTGAGTGTTCAGTAAAAACCTTCTTTTTTTTTTATTAATGGTTTCTTAAAGAACAATTATGCATAAAATTATTAATATGAAACTATATCTAAAATTAAAATAAATAGAAATCTATTATATAATCGAAATAAATAAATAATTAAAGACTTATAACCTTATGATGGACTTTAAATAACAAAATCACAAAATATATAGTTTTTGCCCATAAGGTTGTATGTCTTTAATTATTTATTTATTTTGATTATATAATAGAAGTTAATTGTAATGGAATATATACTATTTGTGAATGTTATTTATTGACATGACCCCATCTGTTTCATTCCTCATTGCCTCAACAGTTTGAAGCATTAAAGCAACTTAGTATTATAATAACACTTACCAACCAAACAATCCGTTAATTTAACAATGCTTATCCTCCTTTTTTAATAATATAAGTCAGTTCCCTAACATAGCGTTGGCTGCTTTTATGGCAATAAATTGAATGGAATATTCTAGATTATTAAATTATATGACCTTATTTCAATACCATATTATTCTTCGGTAGTTTTGCCCTCTAAAAGTTTCAAAAAGCTTTTCTGAGATGTGTTCAGTATAAATATCTATGAGTTATATTCTAAAGATGAGATTGGGATAAGAAACTGATAAATTACTTTATTGATTACAATATTATTCTAAATTTTTAAAATTGAAAATAGTAAATTGAAGAAATTGGTCTTTGTCTTGAAAATTTATAATTGCAATAAATTCTGATGATATTGTATCAAGGCACCAAATATGTATTTTCCTACTCGTGCCTAAATGTGAAAAAAAATACATTGTAACTGGACAGTTTAAAACTGCAATCGATCATGTTGAGAGAGGCATCAAGAAAGAGATAGCAGTTTTTATTACTAGCTCATCACCATATTCATCTGACCATAGTTATTACATCATTTTACAGCTTATCACTTTAAAGCCACTATGCCCCTGTCTCAAATTGTGTTCATTTAATTAGGCACGTGAAGTCTGGTTTAAACAAATAGCTCTTATAACAGGGTGTACAATAGTTACCTTAAAATTTAAGACAAATATACCATTTTGGTAGAATCAAGGCTTGAAAAACTTTGATGCCATATTACTACAAATATTATTGCTTGACTAGGAAGAATATAAATAAATAATTTTTTCTTCTAAATTTGATTTTCTTACGAAAAAAATAAAAATAATTATTGGGATCTGGCCATAAATAGAAATATATGGAAGAGATAGGATTTTTAATTCCCTCAACAAATGTTTGCACAAATTTTGAGAGATTTGCATATATCCTAACTATTCTCTTCGATATTCTGAAAGGCCGGATGCTCAGAGTGGAACAACCCCAAAACTGAGCAATTATTCATTCTCTTCTTTTATCTCTGGAATATGTAATTACTTATAACAGTAAGTATTAAAAATCTGAATAAATTGATCATTTTAAAATAAATTTTGAAATATGAATGTGTTTAATCTTATTGTTGTAGCATCTTATTAAAAAATAATTACAGTAGAATCTTATTGCAACAGAAATTTGTGTGCTTCAGACTGATTGTTTTAAGTGAAATCTGGTTTAAACAAATAGCTCTTATAACAAGGTGTGCAATAGTTACCTTAAAATTTAGGACACATACCATTTTGGTAGAATCAAAGTTCGAAAAAAAATTTGATGCCATATTACTACAAATATTGTGATTCTTAAAATATAAGTTTTATTCGTCACTCTTCATATTTACAGTAATTATTATTATTATTTTAAGTCCATATTATTTTCTTCTCTCCGCCACCAGTTATCTTCATAATTTCAGTGGCAGATCTTTGGGGAAATTAGGGAGTCATAGCCCCCCACCCCACCCCATTGGATCTGAACTTTCAACAGGTAATATAGGAATTGATAAAATGTACCGCTATCCTGTAATATGTATTTGCCATTTTAAACAATTAATAAATTTGGTAACCATTTAATGAATATTTCATTATCTATTTGATGAATTGATGTATTATATTAAAATACAAAATTGGGCCAAACTTTAGCAGTTGGTCCAACAAGGGTTCGAAAAAATAATTAATGTCATAATACTACAAATATTATTGCGGTTCCGAAAATATAAGCCGTATTCTCCGCTCTTCATATTTACGGTAGTTAAAAAGAAATATTGTTCCGCACTATTTTCTTCTCTCCGCCACCGTTTATGTTAGTATGTTAATTATAATATGGCTCGCGACAGCGAGCCATGAACAATTATAAACAATTGTTCGGTCACAGTCGGCGATTTTACGTTTGTTAGACCCGGCGATTTAGTTTAAAGAAAATATGTTGTATGTGTGAAGATGGAGGCGATGGTGGAGGTAGAAGCACAAGCGGAAGGATATACGAAGAATAAGGTTATTTTTCTACGGCTTTGGACCGGAAGGTAGAGTTGGTCTCAAAATTGCAATAATATTAAAAATAATATTTATAATAATGTTAATTATTATAAAATTTACACCCCCCCCCCTTGATTACGGTCTAGATCCACCACTGAGTAGTTCAATATGATAATTTATTTTAGGGTATGATAATTCCTATATGGTTCGCGTCATGAACAATTATAAACAATTGCTTGGCCACAGTCGGCGATGTTAGGGTTTAAGAAAATCAGATGAAGATGGAGGTAGCAGCACACGCGGAAGGATATACTAAGAAAAAAGCTTAGGTTTCCACCATAATGTTAAATTGGTCCAAATTTTATTATACATCAGATAAAAAACAACAAGTACATTTGAAAATGAATCTGATGTATACAGTGGTAGCCAGGTGGTAGCGAAGGTCTCATTCATTTTGAGGACAGGTGGATTATACCCGCCCGCTCATACAGCAACTGCTCCAGTGCATATAATACTGCCAATACTGCTCACAGGAATAAATAAAATGTATAATGTCACCAAAAATTAAGCAGTAAGTAACAAATGCATACGATGTTCCAGCAAAAAAATAAATTCTGCTATCAAATTATTTGTAAATGGTATCAAATAATCACATCTACCACAAAGTATCAATACAAAATAAGGATCGATACAAACTTCATAGTATCGAATGGAGAAGTATCGAAGTATCGTTAGTGACCGTTGTCGTCATGGTCGCACGCAATTGCCCGTGTATTTCGAATTATTTCAAAATTTAAGATCTAGATGGGAGGAATACCTCTTCGACGTCGTATAATTGTTAAATCTTCCAAGGCTAGAAGAATTCGAGGAATTCTACTAACAAGTAGGCAAAAGTCTTGGCAAGCATTTTTTAACAAATATGGCGAAATTGATAATTCCAGTTCTGCAAATATTGTGGACATTAAGGAATATACTGCGATGGCAGATGATAACTTTGTGACTTCAATCAATGAAAATCTTGAACGTCAGTTTGAATCACAAGATAACACGCTGAAAAATAATAACGAATCAAATACTAATATTTTGAAGAGTGAGAAGAAAGACTTTTGTCAGAATCCTGATGTCGGTGAAAAGTGCTGTGAAAATTCTATGAGTGGCGTTCTGCAAAATGAGTTTTTACGAGAAAGAGATAAAACCATTAGTGAAGTATGTCCAAAAGGTGGTTCAACTAAGTGTGTCACTACTACTGTTTATGAAGAAGATGGATACAAAACAATCAGTGAGACATGCCTAAAGTACAATTCAGTGAAATGTGGAATTTCTACAGTTAATTTGAATGTTCTCGTGGATTCTTCATCAGTTAAAAGACAGGACTCTGTGAGAAAAACTGCACACATGAATGTCCGTGAAAATGATAATAGACCTCATATTAAATATGTTAATGTAAGCGAGGGGTCTATTAAAACTGAAAACTGTATGGACTGTAATTCTGAGGTAAACGATATATCAGAAGGTCTTGATTCTTCTTATGTTACATTCAATAAGTTCAACACAGATGGGACGTGTAATGGGTCTTCACCTTCAAACTTGGAAGTCAATAAAATTGTGGGTGCTCACAGTGAAAGGCCAAACTTTAAAAATACTAAAGTAAATGGTGACATAAACAGAAGATGGAAAGATTTTATTGAAAGACCTGGAAAAGTTTGGTATCCATTTCAAAATAACAAGAGAACTAGAATACCACCGAAGACAGAAGATTTTGAAAGTATTTTGAACAAATACTGTATCTGAGATATTTTTATCAGTAATTGATCATAGATAATTTTAAGGATATTTTTGTCAATATGAATATTATCTTATCAATATTTTAAATTGAAGACTGGATAAGAAAACATGTATATTCTAATATAGCTGCTTAGATATCTTTGTATTTTAACTGAGCTAAATTGAAGGTGCCTATCTTGAAGTGGCATTTTGAGGCGTGAATAAGTTTTAAATAATTCAGTAGTGAAGACACAAAAGATTTGAGATTTAAAACATTAATTTACATCGGACGTGTTGAGTTTGAAAACAGATGTTTCATATTTTCAGTATTTTTTTTGTTTACTTAACAATATTTTTGCTTTACATTTGAGTGTCAAGTCAGATGGTCATGTAAATAAAATGCTATTATTAATTTGCAATTAACTTAATACCTGTGTTTGCCAAACATGTACTTACTAGATGTACGTGATATTTTGCTCATAGGAAATGCTAACAATTTTATGTCATTTTCTCTGGGCGGGAAAAGGGGTAATTTTGTGTGCTGTCTGTTCAAGACAGGAAAATGCAGTTACGCACTAGAGAAAGCCAACATGACTCTCCCCGCATGTGGGACTCGCCGAATGACTCAACCATACCCACTATAAACCCTCCTGAATTACAACATACCAAAACATACATCAAAACATTGAGGACAAAAAATGAGGGAGGGGGGGACAAAAATGAGGAAAATGAAAGATACCCTAGCCCTAATAGCGTTGGGATCGAAAAGAACAAGAGGTGACGAAGGATGGTCAGGAAAGAGAAAGGAAGTAGCCTAGCACAAGTAAGTGGAAGTAATGCCAGACTCAGCTCGAGGCCCTGTGTTTGCCAAACACGTACTTACTAGATGTAAGTCCCCTGGGGGAAGGAAGGAAAATGGAAGATACCCTAGCCCTAATGGCGTCGGGATCGGAAAGAACAAGAGGTGACCGTGGGAGGTCAGGAAAGAGAAAGGAAGGCTTTGCTATTCTCATGCTTAAAACACTCATTTTTTAAACATGCATAGATTCCGCCCAGTCCAATTTGTTAACACAGGAGCAAAAGCTCAGTGATGTATGTCCAGAGGTACACACACACACGCTATATAAAAAATGTGGTGAAATCTGATTTACAACAATGTACAGAATATTCTATAAAAAATCAAATTCAGATTCAATTTACAAATACAGAAAACCAGTACTGTAAATAATCATAATAAATATACCAATTTATTAAATAAGTATTAAAAACAAAATGCCAGAAAATGCTGGTTGAAAAGGGCACTCAACCTCTGTTCAAGGGGGGGTGGGGGTTGCTGACCACCACCAGGGGCGCACCCAGGATTTTATTTATTTATGGAATTAGCCCCCTTGGCGGGTTGGGTGCACCCCTGACCACCACAATCCATCCACTTGTCTACCCCATTTATGTTAATGAAGAACAATCTGAATTTTTAATAATTTAAATATTTTAAACACCTTATCAAACACTTTAATTTTGTCAAGTGTTCATTAAATGATGAATATAATTTTTGTTTTTAATTTTTAGGCAGTATAATCACTAGAAGTGAAATGAAAGTTCTGTGTTGAAGTCCTAGATTGTCATATAGGCTAGGTGTGGTTCACTACAGATCAAAGAAGGGTGTCCCAAGGATAAAGAATATTCTAGAATGTCTGTATATCAGTGTGTAAAAGTGCTGTTCATTCATTCTTGAAAAATCCGGCATTTTTCTGTCTTATTATCCAGGAGAGGCTCTTGATTTTCTGGTAAATCAGCTACTGTGTTGAATTGCATAAGGATTACTTCATAAGTAACTATAGTTCCAGCAACCTGTTTGGAAAATAGCATTATTAGCAGAATATATTATGATAAATTTGGTTGTATGAAAGTTTTTTATGGTTTGGTCAATAATAAAAATATATACTACCTTTAACAGTATTACACATATATTAACATTAGTTAAAATATATTATTTCAATACTTTTTCCTGCTGGGACACCTTAAGGAATGTTCTAAAATAGTAATTGATGAATCGACAATATATTCTTATGTAAATATAAATGAATAAATTATATATATGTAAGTATTTGGAAAAAATAACTAAACTGCATCTAATGTAATTGTGTATACTTGGATCTTAGGATTTGATTTTGGGACTAGTCTTCAAGTGGTTCAACTCCACACATTTCTAATTCTATTTCATCAATTACTGACATGCTCATTCATTTGGTTATTTTTTCATGTTTTGTCCTTTTATAAGTCAAGATTTTTGGATTTTTTTAAACTATTTGTTTTAAAATGATTTATTTTCTTGTTAGTTAATTGTGAGAATTGGCATTCAAATCCAATGAGTTACAGTTCAAAAATACAGTTTCAGTAGACTATGATTACATCACTGTAGTATTATTTTTCCAGTGTATTTGAATGCTAGAAATTCAGCCATCTAAATGCTAGATATCTTTAAATGTGTCTTTTATATAAATAATTTGCAGAAATAAGTTGTATCCAACGACTATTCTTTGAGAAGCTTTGTCAGAGTTCCAAAGACCTTATTGGGTTTCAACAACTTATTTCGCTTGGAAATAAAATGTTATTCTTGTTTTTTCTCTCTCTATAGTAGAACACTAGAGGACAGAAATTTGAATTTTATTTCAATGAACAATTAATTTCAGTCTTTAATTTCTGTTTCTCCTGACCTTCCCTGAACACATGTTCTGATAATGGTACAAACATTAATTTTTGACTTTTAATAAGGGTCTGCCATTAAAATAGTCAATTTCATCACAACCATTGCTTGTTAACTCCTATATACTAATAGGTATTTTCTCCTTCAAGAGATGATCGTGGACATAAGCAGCAGTGGTTCTAACACCATTCATCTTGACAGTCCCAAAAAACAATGAATTCAACCTCAAAATTGGGATAAAAGGAATAATATGAATTAAATGAATAATAGATCATTCACTTACAGTCATTGCAAATGCTCTTGTGACTGAGAAAAAGTTCATTCCTGTTAGTGCAATATGGTCTGTAGTAAGTTGTTGGAGAAATCTTTTAACCTGACAAAATAAATTGAAACATTAAGTGGTTACATGGATTTCACAAAATGAAATTCAGCTGAACTCAGTTTTTACAGTCGTGATATTTGTGATATTATTATATAAAAAATCATATCAAAAAGATTCCACATAAAAAACAAAAGAAATGTGTGACAGGAAAAGACAGTATGAAATTCTAATTTCTGCTCTGTATGACACTGGATACTGAAGACACCAAGATCGTGTAAAAGGGTAATTTACTTTTTATTGGTATTCCATTTGTATCACTTCAATCGCAGTACCTGAGGAAAACTAGAAAAATTAGGGTTGAAACAGGGCTACAGATGTTTAAAAACATGGCAAGAAAAATATAAAATACTTTGTATCTGTGAATCCTCTTGTGAAAGAAAAGTGATAATAATAATAATAAACTTTATTGTCAAAAAAGCTGCATATGACCATGTGGAGGACAATAAACTAATTTACTCTCTGGAAGCAAGCAAGGGACCATTCCATCAATTCCGATCAAGGGCCCTAAGGCAGAGGCGGATTCAAATATTTCAGCAAAAATTCCTAGATAAGATAAAAAGTTAGCGATGTGTTATAATACTGATAGAATATCAACATGTTTGTAATTTAACACAAAATAATTATTTCACATATACGAATTATTATCGAGCTATAGATCATTTTGAATATAGTGTTTATAAATCATAAGAATTGACATAACATTGGTTAGATAAAAATTTCCCTAAGCCTATACCCTTCTTCCTCTCTTGCCTGGACCAGGAAACCTGACAACGGTGGTGATTTGGCTTTTAAAGTGGGAGGGGGGGGGGGGNAAAAGTATGGGGCGGAGGTAGACAAAAATAAAATTGCTGCTCCTTCTCTTGTTACCCATTCATTTTACATTTAAATGTTACATATTAATTAGATGTACACAAAAGTTAGTTTAAATTAGTTTGTATCAGATAAGAAATATAGAGGTGTTTTTGTTAAAAGCTTTTAAAAAAGATACCTTTATTCAGGTTTTTGTGCCATACTATAAAGATGTACCAAAAATTGAAACAAATAGTAATACTGGGTTCCAGTCATTAGCCATCTGCATTTTCACACAGTTGAAGCTGTCACATCATTTTTTATACATACCCTATAAAATATAGAAACTGTGGAATAAAAATTGATAGTGTGTATAATTTTAAGATAAAATCAAGTTTCAGGTGAATTTGGAAAATGTTTTGGGGATAATTTTATTTTTTGAGTTTGAAGTGTTGTGGAAGATAAATATTTGTATGATTCAAATTAATGATCTTATTTACTATGTAGTTAAGTTTTCAATGTATGCAACTCCTTAGGAGTGTAATTTAATGACTGTGCTCAACATTTTGACTACAATTTCAAATGCATATCAGAATTTTTTTTAAATATGGAATTTAGATTTTCAGGAAGATAATTCCACCTACAAATTTTATTTCCTTAAAGAGTTTATTTGAGTTTCATTTATTCAATATGAGAGTTTGGGGAGTAATTTTGTAATGGTAGTTTGAAACATCATAGATAATACACCACCAAAGGCTGTAGTATCTTCACTCCCAATGTGCTCCATATGGAGTATGCTTGTTGCTGAACAAATCATGAGACTGATTTTGTGCTCTGCTAAAAGGTGAGGTTGTCAGCTAGGGTTTTCCTCACCTACTTTGGATGGTTCAGTTTCTTACACTCTCTAAACACAAAGCCTCTCTATCAACTTACTTCCCTTCAAAAATGGGGTTAGGTGACAGAGCAGACCTCAGTGCCTCAACCATAGCACAGCACATCATTAAACTTCATCAAACTTGGCTCTTTAAAATATAAAATAAAAAATTTAAGAAATAAGAAAATAATGTATCAGCAGTGTTGACAGTTTGACATGCGTATGAAACCATGTGGGGAGGCTAGATAAAATAATGTGAGAGATGAAATTTTTACAAAATAACTGAAAAGTCATGGCAGATATACCATTTTCAATTTAATGTAGAAGAGTGATAATGCACTAGCTATGACAAATTGATTTTGATGAAACAAGTTGTAAGAATAATTGATCCATTTTGCTTGCTTACCTCAGAGTAGTAACCTTGTGCTGGTACAGAATAGAGAAAGGATTTAGGTTTTACACTCTGATCATGAATGCTTGCTGTACTTAAAGCTACTGCACACGTCTTAAGTAAAATGTATATTATTGACCAGTAAAAATATAAAGCATCACTAAAATCCCCTTGAACCCTGAAACACAAAAGAAAATTCTGATCATACCAACTGTTTCATCATCACTGCAAAGTGACCAATTGAAAATGCAAGGCTTTTTGTAGACACAATACAAATATTAATTTTATATTCCTCTCTATCCGCCAGAAATGGTTATGAATTTCCTGTCCGAGAGGCTTTAAGAAGTTCAGTACATAATTTGTATATTTTGATCATAAATGTTTCTAAACATATATAAAAAATAATAGTACATATAAAAAATATACTGAACTGTAAAAATTGTTATATTAAATATTATTTATTTTCATTATAAATGAGTGAATAATTGAACCTGTGGGATTTCATTTCCTATAAAACTTGTTAAGTATTAGTGGACTCTGCAGAAATGTCCTGCAGTAGGCAGATACTTTACTATTAATGTTACTTAACTCACACTAGCTTTGGAAGTACATATTTACTACTTTATTCAAATGTAAATATTTAAAATTACTATTACATTAATAAATAGGACCCTCCTTTCTCGTTTCAACAGCCATTGAGAAACATAAAATTGTTCAAATTAAGACAGTTGTTAACGATACTATGTACTATTTGTGACTTCCAAAATTGACCCAGAGTTTATATATTTTTAGTTTAAAAAAATAATTTATTCCATGTCAGTGTATCAATACAAAAAAAGACACATTATTTTGACATCTGCGGGAAGTAAAAAAACCCTGTGTATGAAATCTGATCATTTTAATAGTTATGTCTAAAATACAAGACACTGAAATTGATTAGTGTATTAGAAAACATGAAAGTCACTGAAGAACTTGCTAAAGAGAAAACTTAAGACTTAAAATAAAATTTGTTTTTTAAGAGCTCACTGAAAACATAACTTTGTAATGCTGGCTGCAAACACACTAAACACAATTTTTATACAAATTTGAAGCAAGGCTTAAATTATTTTAATTTATAAAAAATATTGGGTAGCAGATAATGTCTTGTATACTTTTCAGAGGATATACTAGAAAAAATTTCTATTTACAAAGATGCACATTTCGATGAGTGAGCTGTCTCAATGACACTTCTTAGATAAAGATTAAAAACCTTGATTCAATGAGGGTCTTTCATTAATGCACATCTTCTACATAAAGTTATGACAGCTCAAAGTTCTGCAAAAATTTGACTCCATTTTCTCCTGAGTACAATTTTAATCATCAAACTTCATTAACATTTTTTAACTTTGCCTTCTAGCACAATAGTTTTATTTATAAAAAACAAATTTTATGATCTGATACAAAACTGTTTTATGTTAGTTATTGATTTTATCACTGACAGGAGGGGCATAGTTGTAGCATCTTAGCTTCCAATATATTGTTGAGCGGGAGAGTGTGGATTCAAAACCTTCATCTAAATTGGGTCAGGCTCTCGTATGAGATTAGGGAAACCTACTTGAGATCACTGTCAGTGTTGTACTGTGGCATTCTGATGTCACTCTGTCACTAGTATTTCACCCAAACCATGTAATTACGTAGGAAAGGTGACCTTAAACCGAGAAATGAGACTACAACCTTTCATAAATGAGACATAAAATGAACACATATTGACAAACATTTTCGATTATACAAAATATTTGAGTCAAATCTAATGATTTACATGATATGAATGACAACATAGGTGTAATACATATAAATGACTGTGTTAAGTCTTGAAATTTTAAAAAATGTCAAAATTAATATATTTGATCAGAAATTAACCTCTTGCATAGAAATAAAATTTACATTTCAAAAATTATTGTGGCTCACCTCATACTGTGTAGCATTTGATAGCAAATGAAATAAAGATTACTGGCAAATGAAAGAAGTACAATTTTATTGACACATAAGTCAACTCTTTTGGTGAGATCAGCAAGCAAATTGTAATCTTCACGTAATATTTTCCAGAATGATATTGGAAGGTCCTGTTAAATAAAAAAGAGATGGGTGATAGTTGCTTTGTAAGAAATAATCATTTTACAATATTTTATATGTACATTTGACAATAATTGAAAAATGTAATTGAACCCAATGTTTGAAAAAAATTAATTTACAAACTATTTATTTCCCTAATGATGAAAAGGGAATTGTGAGTGTGACAAAAGGAACTTCCGAAAAAAAAGCTATTTCAGTAAACTATAAAAATGTGTACAAACCAAAAACATAAACAAATATAAAACAATGACAAATATGAAAACCTTCAGAGAAAATATTGATTCAGGCATATAATTATTACTAAATAAGTATGCAGAAAGATTTATTTATATACCATATATGACTTAACTGTCAATGCATTTACTGCTATGGAGTTGTTGCATCATAATATGCAGTTTGAAAAGGGCTTGATTTAGGGATTTAGGTGCCTTAAACTGGTAATTGAAAGTGTATGGAAAATAAGATAAGTTGGATAATGCTCTATTAGACTTAGCTGCCAGTCATATCATAGCTCATACCTACACACAACACCCCTCTCTAGGCTTAAAAGAAGTATTTTTCATTCATTCCAGTTTTAAATTTAAATTGAAACAATTGCAGAACCGCAAAAACTATTCAATTGCTCCCTTAAAACTTGGCGCCGATGGCATATGTTAAATCAGGCCCCATGTTTGAACTGCTAAACCAATATAATTTTTTTAAAATAACAGAATATATCACTTACACTGAAAGTCAAGTCAAGTGCGGTGAAATGGCACTTCAAAATGACCATCTTGAGCACTTTAAAAAAATTCTAATGTAATAATAAATTTATTGTAAAAAACAGTAAAAACTGCATAAGACCACGTGGAGGACAATAAACTAATTTTCTCTCTAGAAGCAAGCAAGGGACCATCCCTTCAATTCCGATCAAGGGCCCTAAGGCAGAGGCGGATTCAAATATTTCAGCAAAATTTCTAGATAAGATGAAAAGTTAGCTACGAGTTATAATACTAATAGAATGTCAATATGTTTGTAATTTTACGCAAAAAACTTACATGTACAAATTATTATCGAACTATCGATTATTCTGAGTATAGTGTTTAAAAATCATAAGAATTGAAATAACACTAAATTCACGATGTATTGTTTCAATAAACGCGCCTCTAGACAAAGCCTAGAGAACCAGTATAAGAAATCCGCCTCTACCCGAACGAAAAACCCGGGCCAGGATGAGGCTACAGAATTAATGTACACAACCGTGCCAAAGTTGAGTACACACAAAACTAAATTAATATGAGTCATAAGACAACACAATCATGCAAGAAAATAGTTTTTTTTAATTGATATAAGTTATTTAAAAAGTACTACAGCAATGGCGTGATAAAGTACAAGACGGATTTAACTTTTATTAAAATCAATAAATTCTTCTACATTGTAGAAGCACTGGTGCAGGAGGTAGTTTTTAACCTCGGATTTGAAGAGATTCAATTTCATAATATCTTTTATATTATTGAGCAGGGAATTATATAGAACGATTTCCGAATGATATGGTCCCTTTTGGCAAAGAGTGGTTGACACTCTAGGGCGATGAATATTATTACTATTGCGAGTATTGTGTTCGTGAACGAGACTGTTTCGTATAAAGCAAGGGTGGTGCTTCAGTAATTCGGTCTTAACAAACACGACCGTTTCATAAATATAAATGCAGGGAAGTGTTAAGATATTTAATTCCTTGAATAAAGGTTTACAAGAGTTTCGGGGGTGAGATTTACAAATTATCCGAACTATCCTCTTCTGAATTCTGAAAGTTTGAATACTCTGACCGGAATTACCCCAGAAGGTAATGCCGTAACGTAAATGGGAGTAAACGTTTGCAAAATATACGCAACGGGAAATACGTGGACTAACTGCGTTAACTAAGATTCGGAATGCGTAACACAATTTGCTTAATTGGGAATTAAGATTGTCAACGTGACAATTCCATTTGAATTTGGAGACCTAAGAATTTTGTATTCATGGCAGTTTTTAATTGTGTTCCGTTTAAAGAAAGGGAAACATGGGGTAAAGATTTTGTGATATTATTGTGAAATGACAGACACTGTTTTGTCAGAGTGTACAATTTGACGATTTGCATGGAACCCAGTCGAAAGGTTAGACAAAACGTTTTTAGCATTGGCGTGTTTACATAGTAAATTAGTGTCATCAGCAAAAAGAACCATTTTGCAATCTGATGTGGATGATGACATGTCGTTCACATACAATAAAAAGGGTATAGGACCGAGAATTGAACTTTGGGGTACTCCGCAAGTAGTTTCTGAAATACAACGCTGAAGTATTTTATTTTTAGTATAGGATATTTCTACCTGTTGATATCTATCTTTTAAATAAGAAGTTAGCCATTGATGTGGAAGTCCACGAATGTCTAAAGAATGCAATTTGGGAAGGAGAATTCCGTTATCGATGACATCGAATGCTTTGGATAAATCTAGAAAAACACCCTGAAGATTTTCTCCGCGGTCAAGAAATGTGGTAACATCGTTTAAGAAGGAAAATATGGCGCTTGTAGTGAGAAAGGATTTCCTAAAACCGTGTTGATCGTCAGAGATGTTATTTTTTATAAAAAATCTAGAAGACCCTCATAGAACAGTTTTTCTAGAATTTCTGAGAAAGTGGGTAGTAGAGATATTGGTCGATAATTTCCAACATGAAGTTTGCTTCCTTTCTTGTGTAAAGGTTTCACTTTAGCTCTATTAAATATGTTGGGAAACACCCCTTCCGATAAAGAACTATTAAAAATCTTTATGAGTGGATTTAATATAGCGTGGGACGAAAATTTAACAATAAACTCGGGTATATCATCTATGCCTGTTGAAAATTTGTTTTTTAATGAGTATCATGACTTCACTGGCGTTAGTTTCGGAAGTAAACACAGAATTGGGTACGTGGGTGGACACTGATTTGGATATATTGAGTTCGTTATATTACCCACTTCTGAGAAGTCAGAATTAAACAAATTTGCGATGTCCTGAGGATTTGATACGATTTTGCCATCGTCTAGAAGAGAAACATTTTCTTCGCGATTTTGAGAAGTTGATGTTTAATTTTTAACAATATTCCACATGGCTTTCATCCGGTTGTTCGATTTTAGTACCTGCCTGTCGTTTTCCATTACTTTAGCTGCATAGACTACTTTACGAAGAATATACTTATATTTACGAAAATAATCATGGAATTCGGATGGTTGGTTATAGAGTTTTGAAAAATAATATAAACGGCGTTTGTTTTTGGAAGAAATTCTTATCCCTTGGATGATCCATCTATTGTATTTCTTTGTGTTAATTAACTTACGTTTTATGGGAAAGCTAGAGTTGTAATGTTTTAGGAATATTGAGATAAATACATTGAATTTGTCGTTGGTGTTCTGGCAATTGTAAACATCTTTCCATGTTTCTTCACGCAAATAATTTATAAATATAGATTGATTTATGTCATTAAATTCTCTTGAAAACTTGTAAAGGATTTTTAGTGGTTTTAGTTTTTTACTAATAGTCAATACTTGAGCAAGGTCATCACTGTATCCGGCGATAAACACTTCAGAGAGAGATACGAGATTCCATTTGTTAACGATAATTTGATCTACCAATTTGATCTAGATGTACCGGAGAGGCGAGTGGGGTCGTTTATCGTAGTAACAAGGTTGAAGGAATCGATAAGATTCTTGAATCGATTAATTGGTGAATGTGCAGAGTCGGATGTACTCAGGAAATCGATGTTGAAATCGCCACATATAACGATAGATTTAGTAGTTTTATGTGTGATATGCTTTAAAACAATTTCGAAGTTCCGAAAAAATATATCAAGATCTGATTGAGGTCTATAAATACACAAAACGACAATACCGATGTCGGTCAAACTAACTGCAGAAAATTCGAACACACTATCTACGCAGAAGTTCTCGTAGCCTGTCAGTGGAGAAGATAAAATATCATTACGAACGTAGATATACGTACCTCCTTGGGGATTTTTACCTTTAAAATTTTGCCGACAGTAAGAACTTGCTAAATAATAATTAGAAATAGCAGTATCGTTGATGTTGTTAGTTGAAAGCCAATG
>NNCF01130670.1:424403-477286 GCA_002313205.1 Laupala kohalensis
GATGTAAACCGTGCTGCGTAAAGTCCTTGGCAGTCAGGTGTGGTTGCAAATTTAAAAAATGTGATTTTTGTGTCTGCCAGGTGATGTTTTAGGGAGATGTTTGCCAGGTTAATTTCGTGGTTTATTTGTGGAACGTTGAAGCGTGGAGGCATGCTAGAGAGTACTATGTTAGTGTGCTGAGAGGCCATTTTCAGTTTTTATAGATGTTCAGATACGTTGAAATGATCACCCAAGTTAATACCGTTCTGCCCACCTATGATGGTTACTGTGTCCCGCTCTGTGAGTTTTTTAGTGTAGGTGTCCAGTTCTCGAATAACTTCAGCCAAACGAGCGTTTGGCTTAAAGAAACCGGAGACTGAGAACTGGCTAGGAAGCAATCCACGCAAAATGGAGGACATCTGACGACCGTGCGAATCAGCTAAAATGAGCACGTTTGATTTCTGTGTGGAAGTGTTGATTTCANACACGTTTGATTTCTGCGTGGAAGTGTTGGTTTCATCTCTGAGTAGCACTATTTTACGTGGTTTTGGGCGGCTGTGCTTACCAGTGCGTGGTTTGTGAACAGGTTTGGGTACTGGACGGGAGGGGATGAAACGAGTAGGTAAGGGAGGAAACAGGGACATGTCATCTAACACACTAAACCTATTCTGAGTGAAGAGTTGGAGTGGTGCATGTGTATTTGGTCGAACCGGGTGGTAGCAGTTGGAAGGACGGCGAAAATTCCTTACTGTAGTCCAACCGCCGATCGTTTTCTTATTGACCTCTTCCAGCGCACTGATCCGTGTGTCAATATAATGTACCAAGTCATTGTACGCCTTCTGAAGATCAGCTTTGAATGAGTTGAGGAATGCGATAGTATCCATTGTTGTGAGTTAGTTAGCAACNCTTAAGGCCAAAAGCAAATGAGAATACACGGAAACTGACAACTAACACTGAATGAAGGATATTAGTATAATAATATATTTTTTAGTACGGAAGTTACAAATGAGATATTAAATAAATTATATATACAAACAAACGACAAAAATTGAAATAATTATTTAGGGCGACCACTGGAGATTAATTAATTCGACAACAACTACTCTATATTATGTTAAAATGTAAATAAATACGAAAGAATCAAGAAAAATGAATTGTAAAATGATGTAATAATTCTATGAAATTATGACGACGAAAACTTGGGTGCAACAATGGGGCAGGGTTTAAATAAGTAAATAAACAAATCGACAACTAAAATGATAGAAATAATAATTTAGGACGACAACTGCAAATAAATTATTTCGACAATAACTAAGGCAATATTATGTTAGAGTGTAATGAATAACTACAAAAAGAATTACGAAAACAAATGGTAAAATATTGGAATAATTCTATGTACGGCGACGAAACTTGAGCAGTGCAACAATAGAGTACGTTATTTATAAGTTAATAATGATGTAATAGTATACGCACCAGAAAATTTAAATACACCAAAATAATTTTAATGCACCAAGAAAAGAAGTTAAATTTTTGAATCCGTTTGTACTTACGTAAACTTTATCACACCTTTGAATGAATCACTTGAATGAAAACAATATGAAATTATATTAGGTCCGTTGGGTTTGAAATCCTTAGGAAATGTTTTTAGTGTTTTTTCGCTTACCACTCACTCAGAACAAAGAATTTTACACTACAATGAAAGTTAGGATCTAAATACAACTACTGAATCACAAATACTCGAAAAAATAAAATAATTAGTAAAGATTAAACTGAAAAATAGAGAGAGCTCATTAACGACCGCAGCTAACGCCAGGAGCAGGTTAGCCAATATGGAATGGAATGTCCATTTTGGATCTATGGTGGGGGGGTGCTATAGCCTCTTAGCCCTCCCTCGATAGATCTGCCACTGATTCCTAGAGAGACATTGCATCAGACCTTATCCCAAGTTCGTGCCTGCTCATTCAGCGGTCTCAATAAATCTCTGCATGGCATGACTTTTTAAGATTAATTTATCCTTTTGATAATTAATTAAAATTATGTATCCTGTTAAAATGTCTGTAAAATTTAAAATGAATACATTGTTATGATCATTATTTTAATATATGCAAAGTATTTTTATAATTTAACTATTAAATGTTTTAAACTGCCGAATACCTCCATTTATCGAATCCCCCCCCCCGCACCCCGTGGCCATCCTAAGGGGGCTATAGCGCCCCTATTGGATCTGAACTCTCAACGGATAAAGGCATACTTAATAAAAGTGTTACCAGATATTTCACGCACTAAATTTGTATTATGATTTTTGCGTATTGCATTCACTGGTTGAAGCGATTCGCAACACTAAACGTGTTCCAACTATGCTATATTTGTATAAGCGGTACAATGCAACTGCATTGCCAACGGCACAACTTACGGCTAGCCTCCAATGCTATTAACGCGTTGTGAGAAGGTAATAGGCGACGTCTTTCTCTACGGGACCTTCAGCTGTTTCTCAGAAGATGCGACGGTCTTGAGGCGTTCGTAATTTGTCTTTTGTACATGCTTCATGTCACCTATAGACGACACTTGGATTTCTTGTCATTTACGGGATGCCGTTTTTCCTTCTGTACGTTGTGTAGTCTCCATGTACGTTGTAAGCTGTCTTTTTATCTCAAGTACATCCTTTATTTATTGGTATTCGGATTAAGAAGACCTCTTCAAGATTGTTGTTTTTTAAGAATATATACTAAAAATCTCTTGATTGGGATTTCCTTTTGTGACTTGCATATATTTTTGTAGTTTGTTCATTATGTCTGCTTTAAAAATATATTTTCATGAATTGTTTGATTTGTATCTTAATAAAATTCTGATTTGGTCAAGAAATCCTAATCCTTTAGTACGTATTTGCAATTTTAAACAATTAATAAATTTAGTCACCATTTAATATTCTTAATAATTTATTAAATATTTAATGTGTTGATGTATTTTATTTAGAGATAATATTAATAAAATTTGTGTTGTAAAACCATAATTTTCAAAAAGAAATGCTCCCCAGATCCCTCTCCGATTAACACTAGTGGCGTAACTAGCACCCTGTACACCCGGGGGCCCCGAGCCGCAGGGGTCCCAACATCTGAATATGATAGGAGGCCGCCTTCTTTTTCTCACCGTATTTTAAGAAAAAATTATTATTCGATCAAAAGAATTTTTATCACTAAACAAACATTTCTGGTAATGTAATTATACCCCCCAGGGGACTTACATCTAGTAAGTACGTGTTTGGCGAACACGGGGCCCCGAGCTGAGTCTGGCATTACTTCCACTTACTTGTGCCATGCTCCTTCCTTTCTCTTTTATGACCTTCCTTGGTCACCTCTTCTTCTTTTCGATCCCGACGCCATTAGGGCTAGGGTATCTTTCATTTTCCTCTTCCCCCAGGGGACTTACATCTAGTAAGTACGTGTTTGGCGAACTCGGGGCCGCGAGCTGAGTCTGGCATTGCTCCCACTTACTTGTGCCATGCTCCTTCCTTTCTCTTTTCTGACCTCCCTTGGTCACCTCTTGTTCTTTTCGATCCCGACGCCATTAGGGCTAGGGTATCTTTCATTTTCCTCTTCTTTTTTTTTAGTGTTTTTTAGTAAAAGTCATGAGATATGTTGGAATTTGTGTTTTGAGTTGTAATGCAGGAGGGTTTTTAGTGGGTATGGCTGAGTCTTTCGGCGAGTCCCACACGCGGGGAGAGTCATGTTGGCTCTCCCTAGTGCGTAACTGCATTTTCCCTACCTGTACAAGTTTTAAGGGCTCTAATGACCTCGCTGTTGACGAACCCTAAAGCCCCACAAAAAAAAATGTAATTATAATTTATTATAATAAATCTCATTATAATATTCATGTCTAATTTTTTGTACCTAGGGCCGGGGATGGAATGAGATTTTTCTACCCAAGGCGGAAAAATTCTTATCCTAGACCCGGCCCGCCGCACGCACACACACAAAAAAAAACTGTTTGATACCCGGGCGCCATCGCCCTTGTATCGAAATATACTATTTTCTCGTTTTCTTATGAACAATTTCAAAGGTTCTCATGCATTAGAAATTCGAAATTATTCTACATTATTTATTCGTTCGACATGTAAAAAACTTATTCGCAATTTTCGGCAATCAAAATCTACAATTTTTAAATCGATTGGTAATATTGCATCGTTTGGCGTGTCAATTCATGTCGCGACACCTACTGACAAACGTACGAGATAAGTAAGAAAGGTGAAAAACATTGAATTCAGTGCTTAGAACTTTATAACAATACATTGACGGATTGATCAGATAGCAGCGGCATGCGTTGGAGATAGAATTCGCGTTTTCTACCTGTTACGTAATACGATGGCATCAAACTGCAGAAAGTATTGAGTGGAGGTCAAAAGCGAAAATTAAATAATGAACAGTCATAGCCTTCTTTACTACAAACCGTGGCCTGAAAAAGACAACATTGTATTAACTGTCATAGGAAGTCCGATGAGACGGAGTGTAGTCCGTACGGGCCCGAGAGGAATATTACGAAGGTATCGAGTTAAACATAACTTATGCCATATGATACAACGCTTATAATATGAGGTACATTAATGTTAGTTAAATACTATAATATGGAACAATTTTTCCCTAAAATATGCAGTATCTATTTCGGGTTTGTATTTAAGACAATAATTTGATGAAATTCTAAATATTGATAGGCAATTGCGTGTTTAAGCACCCTTACCTGGGTGGACAGTATTTCTCTATAATATTTTCTATAATAAATTTACCAGGCTGCTTCAGGTTTTCTGGAGAATATTTTTGATTTTTCCCCCACCTTTTTTTGCAAATTAGTTTTCAAGACAACTTGTGGAATACATTTTACTGTACATTGACAATAACTTACAATTGGAAAATTGATAACTAATTGTAACAATTTTCAAAATATAAACATAAATAATTCACAAAGTGCAAAAGAGGAAGTTTATTTATGTGTGTTTATCATGCTAAACATAAATGAAACAAACAATTAATTTTTATAAAATAAATATGAGGCGGTTCAAATTTTTCTCCAGTATTCATTTTATTTTTGGAAAATTTTTAAATTAACAATTATCTAATACACTTTTATATGTGAAATGTGGATATTAGAAGTATTTAGGTGCAAATATTCATAAATAAAAGTAATTACACAAGTGTCAATCAATTTCAGTTTTTTAATTGATAAATATTGCAATTTTTTAATTCTCGAAAATAAATACACCTAAATAAAATTTAGATAATATTTAGACAAAAACCTCAACATAGTATGGTTATTTCCCTGGCTTTTCCTAGTTTTCCAGACTGGCCGTCCTGAATGTTCTCTTTAAAATAACAATTGAGAATGAAGGAACAATGTTTCTTCCAAGTTTATAATTATTTTCTTAAATTTAATAAGTGCATACCCACATTTATGAACATATTTATTACTGTAGTAAAGATGACACAAATGAGGGTTAAAATTTCAAAACAAAAAATCAAAATTTCAACATTTTGCGTTTCTCTTGAGTCTTTCCTAAGAAACTAACTCACTTTCAAAATTAACGAAAAGAGCTGGGCGAAGAGCCATCTTTGTGAGTTTTGTACAAACCCTACTAGTAAGCGGACGAGCAGCGACAGGCGAATAATATAAACGTCTTTCAATGCAAATCTTACATTTAATTTAGAGAATAAATATTGAAATACTACTTCAAATATTGTTAAGTTTTTGTTCCTTCATTCAATTCCAATTTTATGTAATAAATTATTACAATTTTTTCTTAAAGTTAATAATTTCAAGATAAAGTATAAATATTCTGAAAACTGGAAATGAATAAAAACTAAGTTTCAGCGAGTGTTAATTTATATTAAAGCGCACTATTAACAAAATGTGTACGGTTTTGCTTTCCTCACTTTTTGGGATTGCAGTTATATCCCACTGATCCTTTAAATGATATAATAAAACCGAAATTTGTTTAGATACTTCAATACCACAAACAAGAAATAAAACTTTAGACGAAGAAATAAAGATCTCAATTATAAATGTGTGAGAGATCTTAATTATAAAACGATAGAATCCGTTTGTTATAATATCGATTCAGTTTCGGAGATGGTTATTGAGGTGTTATCACGACATGCAATGTGTAACTTGTTGTAGCAGTCTGAAACCTTTTACTACAGCAATAGTTTAGACCTTTAGTGGGAAGGGTTGATTTATCTCATGATTGTTCAAGTTGTAAACGGAAAGTAGACGCCCAAAAATTGGAAATTTCTCGATTTTTTCAGTGCCTTCCATTGTGCCATCGTCACTAATATTTCAAGTGTTTAAATAATATTTTCGTATATACTTCATTGTCTTCGTACGTATTTCATTGTACATTATCGTCATTTTCTTCGCTCTATTATTTATTTATATTTTGTTTAATATAAGAAATTTATTCTTAAATGAACCAATCTCAATACCAGTTTTGAAAGAAATAAAATAAAAATTATTCAATAAGTATGTGTTTGAAAATTACTTATAATCACATTCAAATATATTAAGCATGCCAGTTTTACTAACGGGAAATCCCTCGTCGGATTATTAAAATCCTCACCTGCCCGTGGAAATGGTGAAGTCTTTGATTGAAAGCATCGAACTGGTCAGCGAGGCCGAAGCTTATGAGGATGATGAAGAGATCGGTGAAATTCCAACAGAACGTCTCGATCACACTTATGATGCAAAGCAGAATCCCTTTCCAATGCGCATAGCCAACTCGTGACGTCACGTATCCATGACTTTGAATTAAGATCGCGTGAAATACATTCGGCACGTTGCAACACGCACACTGCAAGGCGTCTATTGTGTGATGAAGGTTCGCAAGCAGGTGCTCCACTGAAAAACACCAAACGAAATTTATTAAAATTGTATTGATTTCAATGGTGGAACAATAATAATAGTAAATTTACTGTCAAGAAAGCAGTTACAAACTACATATGACCACGTGGAGGACAACAAACTAAATTACACTGCCGAAGCAAGCAAGGGACCAGCTCATCAATTTGATCATGGGTCTTAAGGCAGAGGCGGTCTTATCATTTCTGCACCTAATATGAGAACAAAAATAGTTGGCTACAAGTTATATAAGATCAACAGAATACAAATTTATAATTAATAGAATACAAAATATTATTTATAAATCTAAAAACTCTCAATTCGAGAATTATTATTATAATGGTATTAATGAGACTCCCATCCCTAGCCAGGAACGTAGAGAACCTTTACATAAAATCCGCCTTCTACCGAAGAAAACCGGAGAAAAACCCGGACCAGGATGGGGCTGAAGAGTTATTATACACAATCGTGCCAAATTGAGTTCAGATAAAAATATACTTATGAGAATATCGAAAGATTGCAATTTCATTTGCCTGATTCCATTTTAATATACTACCGTAGCTCAAATTGCACGAAAATTATTGAGACCTTTACCTAGTCACCAAATCAGTGAAATAGAAACTCACAAAATAGATTTTTCTGTTGATGTCGATGGAAGGACTCCTGAGCGTGATTTCACATTCATACGAACACGAGAGCACAAATAAGAGGGAACACTTCTATTTCTGTTTTATTTGTGTAGCAACTGGACATTGGTCAGTATTCCAAGAAATTTGACCTGTACCTTCTCAAGTATTTAAACCGAGGTATAGCGACCACTTTGCCCAAATATTAACTATTGAAGATAAATGAAAACCACGAAATATACTCTACAAGACTATTAGACAGTTCAATGAAAAAAAATTTAATATTTTTTAAAAACTTTTACGTGAGGAAACGTGGAGTGACGTGTATAAATGTGAAAGCACCAATGATAAATTCAATGTATTTTTTTCCCAATATTCTTGAAGTATTACAACTCTTGCTTTCCTATAAAACGCAAGTTAGTTAAAGTATACAATCACAATCTATGGATAACTTTATGGATTAGAATTTCTTCCAAAAACAAACGTCATTTATATTATCTTTTAAAACTCAATAACCAACCACCCGAATTTCATGATTATTTCCGTAAATACAAATCCATTCTGAGAAAAGTGGTCTATGCAGCTAAAGTAATGGAAAATAACAGACTGATAATAGAATCGAACAACCGGACTAAAACCATGCGGAATATTATAAAGAATAACACATCCCCTTCACAAAATCGCCGAGAAAACTTTTCCCTACTAGACGATGGGGAAATTGTATCAAATCCAAGGGACATCGCAAATTCGTTTAATTCTTATTTCTCAAAAATAGGTAAAATATCGAAATCAGTAACAGAAAACCAATGTCCACCAAATACACCCACACACGTACCGCATTCTATGTTCACTTCCGAGACTAACTCTAGTGAAGTTATGAAAAAATCAGTTCTTTAAAAAATAAGTATTCAGCGGGGATGGATAATATACATGAATTCGTAGTGAAATCTTCCTCTCGCGTCATATTAAATCCACTCATTCATATTTGCAAAAGCTCCTTGTCAGAAGGTGTGCTTCCTGACGCATTTAAAAAAGCTAAAGTGAAACCATTACATAAGAAAGGATATAAACGTGATGGAAATTATCGACCCATATCACTATTGCCAACTTACTCAAAAATCCTGGAAAAACTCTTCTGTAAGAGACTTTTAGACTTCTCATCCCATAATAATATTCTTTCAAACGATCAGCATGGTTTCAGGAAATCCTTTTCATCAAACAGAGCTATATTTTCTTTTCTAAACGATGTAACCAATCCTCTTTACCGAGGAGATAATCCACAAGGTATTTTTCTTGATTTTACGAAAGCTTTCGATGTAATCGATCACGAAATTCTTCTCTCAAAACTGCACTCATACGGCATTCGTGAATTGTTACATCAATGGCTAACTTCCTACTTGAAAGATAGGCATCAGCAAGTAGAAATTTCCCATGTTGAAACTAAAGTATCTCAATACTACCTTTCAGAACAAAAACCACTTACTTGCGGAGTTCCTCAAGGTTCAATATTAGGCCCTACCCTCTTTTTATTGTACGTAAATGATATGTCATCCACCACGTCCGATTGCAAAATCGTTCTCTTTGCCGATGACACAAATCTACTATGTAAACATATCAATGCGCAAAAAACTCTATCTAACCTCTCGTGTTGGTTTCATTCAAATCGTCTCATTGTTAATACAGATAAAACAGTATCCATGTCATTTCGCAATAGTGCAACGAAATCTCTTCCTCCTACATTCCTTTCGCTAAACGGAACCCAAATAAAAACAGTCAAGATAACAAAGTTTTTAGGGTTTCATATTCAGAACAACCTTAAATGGAATTGCCATATTGATAATTTGAATTCCAAACTAAGCAAAATATGCTACGCATTCCGAATTTTAGCCAACATTGTTAGTCAACACGTTTCTCGACGCGTGTATTTTACAAATGTATGTTCTCATTTACGGTACGGCATTATCTTCTGGGACCAATCCACTCAGAGCATTCAAACTTTTAGAATTCAAAAGAGAATATATAAATCTCACCCCCGAAATTCAAGTAAACCTTTATTTAGAGTATTAAATATTCTCCCTCTCCCCTGCATTTACATTTTTGAAGTAGTCGTGTTTGTTAAGACAGAACTATTAAAATTCCACACCTGCTTTGGAAGAAATAGTCTAGTTCACGAACACAACACTCGTAATAAGGCGTGTCCTGGCGTGTCATCAACTTTGCCAAATAGGCCCTTATCATTCAGGAACAATTTTGTATAATTCCTTTCCGAAAAATATAAAAAATATAAATAAATTGAATCTCTTTAAATCCGCGATTAAAAGCTTTTTAACGTGCTATTGTTTCTACATTGTGAAAGAATTTACAGATATTAATAAAAGAAGTTAATGAGAGTTTCAATTTCCCAATAAATACTGTTTTCCACATGACTTCGGATGATGTAAGTGATGTTAATATCTCTTATACTTTATCACACCATTGTTATAGTACCCTGAATACTGATAAAATTCCTTTTTCATGCATGTTGATTTTGCTCCTTTTTGTCTTTTAATAGTTTATTTCTAACTCTACACAACCTTGGCACGGTTGTGCACCTGTCTCTTATACACATCTAGATGTGTATAAGAGACAGGAATACATTTTACTGTACATTGACANTTTTACTGCACCAATATCTACAATTTATTTGGAACAATAAATGGATAACAGTAGGTATTTATTAAATAATTTATTTTGTAAATATTGAATCTGCCACTGCCCATGGGTCCGATCGGAATTGATGGGAGGGTACCTTGCTTGTCTCCGGAGAGTAACTTAGTTCATTGCCCCCCCCCGGTGGTCATACACAGTTTGCAACTGCTTTTTTGACAATAAAGTTAATTTATTTATAAACCGCACAAAGGACTTGGAACATACGATACGATAAACATCGTATAAGCTGGCTAACAATTAATTGCAATACACTCATTAGTACTGCGTGAAAACAGGAAAATGAAAGACAGTAGGAAGTACACTTATCGAGGTAATGCTATTTTCATAACCTGTTTTTAAAATAATCTAATATTTCGATACCTAAGTTCATTAGAATTCATATTCAGTATTTCCTCCAACCATATGTAATGTTGTTTGTTTTCATGTGCCAAAGATTTTACGTTCATAAATATTCAAACTTCCCTTGTATATAGCAGCATGATCTCACCAAGTGCCATTAGGAGTAAAGCTGCAGTGACCCAACGGAACTTGTTCTTGAGTCTCGGAGCGCGATGTCGCTGTCTCATGATCCCTTCCACTCGCCGCCATTCTAGTTGCAACGCCGGCCACTCCGTGGACAACTTGAGGAACAAGAGCAGTGACGTCAGATTGGACAGCGAGAACACTGTACACGCTGAAAGAGAAGAAGAAAGAAGTCTCACCAACCTACCATCAACTACTTACAATAATATTATTTCTCTAAAAACATTAACTCACTATCGGAATAAAAATAGCTAATAGATATCATGGTTCGCACTTACATAGAAAGTGATACACATGAACGGTAAATAAACAAAATTTGACTTATTTTATCCTGCATTTACCGATCAGAGGCTAAAAATACACGTAAGGTAGAGTCCTTAATTCAAGAGAGAACTGTCAGTCGTGTCCACAACTTAAGAGCACGTAATTTCCCATAACAGCTATATTTAATACGCATAAATTCTCATAACCCTCGATGCTTTCAGTGTGTACAGTGACAAGTTATTGTACAAATTGGTTTTATTTAATTTTTATAATCGCGTGAATTTTGTCAAATCTTAATCAAGAAGAGTGGAAGTCTGAGTGTCGAGTCAAATTGTGACATTACAGTACATAATAGTTTTGTTTTACAGGAATAAAATGCACTTTACATGTTATTAGCATTGATGTGTGAATCTTATTAGTATTCCGAAGGTGATAAAGGCATCGAAAATTACTCTACACCTTTTTTTTTTCTTTTTCAGAAAAGCTAGTACAATTTTTGTGTACACAAAATTATAACGAAGGCTAAACCGTATCACGACAACAAAAACTCCCCTGAAAACCGGGGAGAGTCAGTTGGTTGTTAATAATTGTAGGGGCAATTATTGCTTATTTATATATGATCAATTATTCAATTAGCATACACGTAGTTGTGACAAACGCTATTTATTATGGTAAAGTAGGAAAAACAAAATTTTTTAATGTTTATACGGTAACTAGATTTGGTATTTTACGCAAAAACAATACTTTTTTCAGAGTCTAACAATAAGTAATAATATGAATACTGGTAATAAAGTGCAACACTAAAATCTTTTACATAATTTCAGTAATTTTGCAACACAAATTCTGATTGCTGTGTAGTCAAAGCATGCTAGTTTTGTTGCTCTTACAATGGCAGAGGTAAAATCACGTTAGTTTAAGAATGACACACTTTTAATGATATAAACTTCATACAACGATGACGAAAAATAAATTGGAACACGGGGACGCATTCCGCGGCCGTTCCCGGATCTTTCTTTAACCGTTCAGAATCATCGGATTTAGTACAAATCCGTATCGTCGTGCTTTCACGTTACTGGGGAGAAGTGGTTGATCTATGGGAGGTTGTAGCCCCCCCCCCCGCACCCGTTGGACTTGAACTTTTAGCAGATAAAATTGAAATTGAAAAAAGCAAACTTTGTAGAAGTGTTACCAGATTTTTTGCTCACTTTAAGGTTACTTGTGTATATCAATTTGTATTATAATTTCTGCGTATTCCATGCACGGCTGAAAGCGACTCCGAACACTTACCGTGTTTCATGCAGGTTAAACTGCAATACTGTATATCATAAATTATTTGGAATTTATCTATATAAAATTCTGATTGTCATGAAATATTTAGTCACTGTTTAATAATTGTTAGTTATCTGTTTGATGAGTTGGTGTATATTTTAAAGATAATATTTACAAAGTTCAACATAGAAATCTCCTAGATTACGGTGAACCTCACCGCCAGGTAACAGATTAATCATGTTACGTCGAATGAAAATGGGAGACGGGACCGGGACCGGGATTCGAATCCCGGTCCCGTCTCCCATTTTCATTCGACGTAACATGATTAAAGTTCAACATTAATTTTCTAACAGAACTGCTCTCCAAATCCACCCCCCCCCTTGATTACGGTCCAGATCCACCACTGCTAGTGAGTAGAATACTTACAGGATGTTGCAAAAGACAAACCAGTATCAGAAATATGCAAAACACAGAAAACAGTCATCGTTGTAGCTCCGAAAATAGTCAAAGCAGTGTAGATCGTTTGAATTCTCCACCAGGAAAACCTGTAATTTTCATCGTATTAATGGTGTATCTCTTTTGTATGAACCGTGTGAAATTAAACTGCACCGACTTTAATTAACTAACTTGAGTTTCTCTACATCATTACATGTGATGCCTCTCACAGGCATTATTGCGAAACACTGAGCTGTCACTAACACTGGACTGATCGCTTTGTGAAATGAATCTTCTTTTGGATTGTTCAAAGATTTTGGTTCCACCTCAACGGAAAACCATGAATCTCTCTGAATGTTTGCTGTAACAAAAGACGTATAGAATATGTATAAGGGACAAACAGAGTTCGAATTAAAGTGTGTGTGTTGGGGGGGGAGGAGGAAGCCAGGGAATTCCTCCCTTTCCAACTTTTCTTCCCCCACTTCTATATCTTATGTTTATTCCCAACTATGAGAAAATAACTCCACTAATAAGTATAAATTTCAACAAATGTACCGACAATGTTTCCGGAAATGTACATACGTCAGTTATATAAAACAACAAGAACTATGAAGTTGTTTTAAATGTCCTCTCCCCCTCTCTGAAATTTTCTTGACAGTTTTATAAAGTAGTGTATCGAAATATGAAAAGACAAGCTTAAAAATTCCCCCCCCCCCTCTCTACATTTTCTTTAATTCGAACACTGAGTAAAAGTCAGAGTGCGTGAGATCACGTGACATAAGAGAAGCCACCACAAGGGGTGGGCTTGCGTGTTAGTAACAAGCGACTTTAACAAGTCACTCGCATACAAACCCCTTTAAGGTGGCATCAGCTCTCCCAGATAGTTCTATCACAGAGATGAATAATTGTTTTCTTTATTTTTACTCGAATTGTTTTAAAGCACAACAAAATGAACATAACGAATAAACCACGTGATTTAATTTGTATCTATTAGTTAAAAGAATACAACTAACAATGTTCAGGAACTCACTAAACTCTGTTGAAATACATAAAAGTACGGCGGACGAGCGTAACAGTATCGTGATTTGAACATCTCACCTCGGAAAAGTTGAGATGTATAATTTATCTATATATTGCTATAATATATTTCTCAAATGTCCGGTGACCTATAGAGAAAAGTTATGTAAAAATACCACGGAAAATTCATTACAAATCAAAGAAAATTTCCATCATTCTCGTGGTTTAAAATTTGGTCATTTTTTGTTTCAAAATAAGTGTTTTCTTTACAAGACGCAATGAGTTACACCATTAGTTATAATTGCAATTATTTCACTTAAATGACCAGTGAGGTATGTTTTTCAAGTTGAAATCACAATTAGTACATGTTAATCTGTTTATTTATGCCGATTTCAGACTTCAAAATAAAATTTGTTAATAATCTGTAGACATTATAACTAGCAGGTAATTATACTTGTTTTCGGGGCGACAGCATTTTTCACTGAGGCGCAGAAATATTGAATCCACTTCTATATCTGATGGGAATGGTCTTTTTTCGTGACCATTTGGTGGGATAGTCCCTTGCTTGCTTCCCGAGAGTAAACTAGATAATTACCTCCTACGTGGTCATAAGCAGCTTGCAACTGTGTTTGTGACTGTAAATTTATTCATTCACTTACTGCCTTCGAGGAAGAAGCGTCTAGCCGAGTCACTTTTTATTGTTGCTAGCTTTTAATCGGCGAGTGCTTTTTAGTGTGTGTTCGACTTTTAGTATTTTGATAGTAGTAAATCTAGGCTTTTGCCAGTACGTCTGCGAAGTCAGAAGTGGTGACACTGCCGTGTAGCTTGAATAGGAAACATTTCGTGTACTTTCGAGCCTTTCGACTCTTCACACTAAAGACAAGCAGAGAGCTGAAATTTGCACAATCGCGAGACCTCTATGCCATGAATCAGCATCATTACAGTAAAAATTCCGAAACTTAGAAAAATATTTTTTCCCATAAAGCTGGTGGAGGGTAAGATTTATTTAAAATAGAGACAGATAGAAAGCTGAATTTTGCACAGTTGTAAGACTTTATACTTAGTTTAATCCACTATTTATAAGTTCTTGTTACGTACACTTCCTGAACTAAATGGAAACAAGTTTCTGTAATTATGTTAGTGACTGATTTATCATCGAAAGTCTGCAGCTAAATACAATAACTCTTGGAAGATGAAATTGGGCTTTTACGAAAGAAACGAAAAAATATATTTTTTCCTCTTAAATCGAGGGCGGGTGGATTTTTGTGCGAAACTCTGTTAAAAATTAAAACAAAATAGAAGGGGGTTGTAAATAATATACGAGTTATGTGCTGCTTTTCAAACATATGGAGTTCCATCGAAGGCAATCTTGAAATCCCATAAAAAAGCTTAGAAAGAGTACGAAATAGGTTAATCGTAAAGAGCATAAGATCTAGAGGTAGAGTCGCGAAGTTCACATTGACTATGGCAGTAGCCAGAGTTATTTTTCCGTGCACACAAGGGAAATAATTCTGGTATTATAATTTCCACTTATTCATCTCGTATCCATCTTGAAATTTGGCTGTTTTTAATCGATTTTAAACAGGAATCCTTGCAACCTAAACCTGTCAAGTTTCGAAATAAAAATATATTAGAAAATATGGAAAAGGCTTAACATTATTATTTAATGAAATGTGTGGTTTAATTGGCTCGGAAGCATTATTCTAGTTCTTTTTTTAACTTGCTACCTGTAAATCGGCATTTTTTAATAAACTGTTCGCTGCTTGAAATTACATAAAGTGATTTCTAGAGATTTCAGAGATTTATGAATTACTTTAGCAATTCGTCAAAAAGAGTCTATTATTAACTATAACTACCTATGCATTACGTTGGATTTTCCACTGATATCTCTCTATTCAAAGCTATTATTGATATATTTAAATCGTTAAACTAACCATTCCTATTTTCCTCTTACTGTTTAATATTTCCTTGAGCTCATCACTTAGCACTACAATTATTTCGTCAACAATCTCTTCTATTGATAGATTCGTTGTCTGTCGTATTAACACTATCATTATCAGTGAGACTCGAGCACAACCGTCGAAAATGGACCTCTTGATAAAGAAGGCGTTAAGTCACTTATACAAGTCTCGTGTGATGAGGTACATGCCGGCAAGTGCCAGATTTTTCTCCTGACTTTTACTTTCCTCTTCTACAACCATATAGGCGGAATAATGCCTGCTTACAGATCTCTCAAATCTTTGATGATCCTACATTTCACTCAAGTTTCTTGTCACTTTTTTCTGTATTTTACCTGTGTTACCTATCTATTATAATGCAACTTTGTCAAAATTAACTCCTAAAAGTGCCAGGCAATAATATTTGGTATCAAAATACACAGAGTAGATCCATGCTTCATCCAGATCTTAGTGGTGGTGATGGCAAATTATTATTTTCTTCAAACATTAGAAACCTTTCTTCACCAAAAATATGAAACAAATACTGACTCTATCATTATTCAACAGCTTATGTATGGTATATACTATATGATTCCTTTTATTCTTGTAGTCAGTCTTCAAAACGTACAGAATGTCTTAACCTGATTAATATTTTGATTGAAGCAATACGATGACTTAAGTGACTACTATATGAAATTTAAATAATAGTAAAATCAATTCTCTACTGTCACTTCATAAAATACTTCAGAGTAAAATCTCTTCTTATCTCTATCCCCTACTTTGTGTACCTCCAGTGCACATGACTTAAATAATTTTTCTTCCTCCAAATTAATTCTTTTTCATTCTCAAACACAATAAATCTCCCCTTCTTTCTCTATAGAGGCAACCAAGTCATGGAACAACTTTGAAATAGTACCACGAATATTTCAGCTAAATACTCGTTTCCCATTTCGATCATTTACACTCTCGTAATTGCATCCACATGAAGAATAATGGATGAAAGGATTAATGAAAGCTTACCTTCTATCTTTTATTTTTCAATTTTTTTAGCATTTTTCTAAAAGCAAATGCTCTCCCAAAACAGAAGCATTTTAAGAGAAACCATAAGCTTCACCTTCACCTCCGTATAAAGATGCTTTCCTACTGTTATTATAAATCGTGCGTGCACTTTTATATTTTAAAGCGACAAAAATATATGGAACGCAGGGGCGGGAGCGAAACTTGGTCAACTTTACTCGAACCTCCTCCCGTCCCCAATTTATTATTAGCCTGGTACAACTAAAATTTTAAGTATTACGAAATAAAAATGAAACAAATATACAAAATAAATGAATAATTTTGCTTTTAACTTTTTTAGATTTGTAATTTATTAAACCAAGTCACATTCCTGGAGGGGGGGTGCGATCGCCCCATCAGTTTAATGATCATCAATGTAACTATTCTTATCGTTTCACACAAAACAAAGAACCAAGATAGAATTTTGCACATGTTGCTTCCGTCTATTAGCATCTAAACATAAAACATTGGCTTACGACCTTCTCTACTGACTGATGCGTTTCAGGGATACTTTTAGCTGTAGTTCAACCCGGTGATTTCCTGTGCATCGAATGCGTTTTCATGCCCGTGGAGTTATAGAATGCTTCAGTTAAGATGGAAAATCTCCAATCGTAAACATCGCGTAAATTAGAGTTTTTACGCACGATACGGACACAGAAACAACAAATGTAAAAAACCTTTTTGAAAAACAAGCTTTTATATAAAAAGTGCTGTACCCAAAATTTAAAAAATAATTCTCTGTAAAATTGAATTTCAAAAAAGTATAACTACAAAAAAGTTTCTTCCTTGGTCTCTCCTCATGTGTAAAAGTGCTGAGAAGATACATAAACGTAGGAATTTTTATAATATGAAATATAAATTTTAAAATTTCAATATAAACGTCACTTATTGTCTATTTTTCATTAATATTCCTTGACTTCACACGAGTATTTTGTTGTTGATAATTACCCTTCTTCATTATTTATACAAAAATTTTGATTTCATTTTTAAATTTGATTTATTTTTCCCCCTAAATGGTGACTTAGGGTAAAATGTACTTTTTCGAATTTTCGCTGTCTCACGAACTAGTTCAGATATAATCGCGCTTTTATATATAAACACACTATTATGTCAAAATGTATAACAAAATTTATTACGAAGGTTAAACATCATCAACAACAAAGACTCTTGTGCGCATGCACTAGTTACTATAATAAATACCAGATAATTATAGATTTATCTTTGTATGTAAAGATATGATTATTAAAACTTAATGCTGAGTACTTAATAACATATAATATGTAAATAAAATATTATATAATACCTTTTTCATTGATTGGTGTATTGCTCTTGAAATAAGATACCGGTGCTTTTCTTCTAAAAAACATATCATTTATTCTAGAATTTTCCTTTTGCTCATTGGAAGCCATTGCTACCTTCATGATGAACTGAAACGTCGTTAGTGGACAAAAATCAATGTGAAGTATGCCAACCTGCAGTCTATTAACTGTGTTTTTGTCGCGGGAAGAAAAACAACTTTTAATTAGTCAATCAAACTAAAAAAACATGCTAAAAGATAAGATGTCTCTAATAAAAAAAATCGTCAGAATTTGTGTTGAAAATATTTTCACCGTCGATCACAGTTAATGGTGACAATACAATTCAACATCATAAAGTTATAATGAAGGCGATTCAAAATATCGTGACTTCTTTGAGACTAATATAAATGTTTTTTCACGTTCTAGTTGATAAATATATTCTGTCTGTAAAAAAGTACACATTCTGATTATATTTTCTAATTATTACATGTGCATACCCATTCTGGCCTGATTTGGTACGTTTTCTATGTTGTCAAATGCAGTTTGCAACAGCTTATTTGACGATAAAGTTTATTTATTTATTTGTTTAACAAATTTAATCTATTTTTATTAAACGTTAAAAAATGGTTCTCTTATTATAAGCTGTTCAAAATATTATTACAAATATTGTAACATTATAAGCGATTGGAAATAAGACAAATGATAATTAATACTCAATTTTTATTTTCTTGAGGAAGAGATATTATTTAAATCCTTGATATAAATGTTTCTCGACGGTTTTATCAATCCTGACTAGCACAATAACATCAGTACTGTACTTACGAAAAGTTAGGGATATTTATGTTAACAAAAATACCAACATTTTCAAAACATTATTAGTATAGAAATATTTTCAAGCATTATATTGTTTTCTACTGGTCTGATGATAATTAACGTTGTTTTCAAACGTATAAATACATAGTGCTACTATCATCTATTCCAGCTTGATTTCTCGGGTAATGCAGTTCCAAAACTATTAGGGGTCAAACTGTAATGTGAAAAGAGTGAAGTCATAAAAAGCATTTAAACGAGAAAGAAGGACGCGATATCATATAGCTTTCCAACCGTGAGATGGACTTCACAAAAACCAAACTCATATAGTTAATCGTGACTTGTGTTTTTAATTATCTAAATACATTCAAGTGCATTCGTATATGGGCGACGCGCTCGCCTTCTACCTCTGGGGATGCCTGTCTGATCCAAGTAGAATCCGAGGTGGTGGACGGAGCGGTGTTCGCGGCAGGTTCACTCGGGGTTCTCCCGTTTCCCCTGCCTATCATTCCACCACAACATTCACTCATAATCATTCACCGCTTCAGGGGAGGTGCGGCAGGAAGGGCATCCGGCACCATAGTATTCCCCAGCCAAATCAGTACCCTATCATCTATCATATCCATCTAGCGAACCCTGCACTTTGCGGGACGAGATTCAATGCATTCGTATATTCGTGCAGATCAAATGCAAATAAACCTCTTAAACACTTTTGAATGCTATTTTTCGAGTTATGCTTCTTTGTATTACTTTAATAAAGTACAGTGCGGATGATGTTTGCTCACGAGGCTTTTTTATTTTCTATATTTTAAGCCATGAGTGTTCATTTGCTTAACACGTTAACTGTCTTCGTTTCCAATATGATGTCCTCCTCTTACGTATGATTCATGAAGCCAACATGTGCTCTGAATTTATCTTCCAGCATCTTTCTTCATTCGTAGCTATATTTCAGACGGCCTACATTAAACAGAACGTTTACAACTCATTATTACAAGATAAACAATATGTTATGTAGTAACCTTTTTTTAAGAAAATGTTTTATTTCCATCAAAATTTTGAACTTATGTGCAAAACAATTTTATACATTGGATACCATACTGAATTATATCTTAGTCATCAGTATCATCGTTCTATGTAACGAGTAAATGGTTATCAAATAATGTGTTAAAAATGGCGTGAGGGTGAATATTAGAAAAGAGGGCGAACTGGGGGGGGGATGATATCTGAGAGGAAAAGGAATAAAACGTTCATATCAACATGTGTCCGGAAATGGATGTTTAGTCCACAATAAAATAATTAGTAGTAGTGCATTATATGGTAGTAATTTATTAATTTATAGTGTTATTTAATTGAGTTATTGCAAACGTAGATGACGCTGATGGACAACATCAGTCGCGTGTTGTAGGTTGTGTAGTTTCATCTACGTCGGATCACAGTGGTCCTTAATTCATTCCAGGAGCAATCTCAATTATTTTTTTGTCCACAACCAAGCACATTGAGAGAATAACGGACTATTGTGCTCCCATGTATGGATATAAAACTATAACAAAAGTACGACATCAGAACGTCGCTGATCCAGAGGCCCCACACAGTCCCCCTCGTAATAGACACTACCCATTCAGTCAACGCACGTCATGAATGCTGTCCATTCAGCGACGAATCTATATCCAATGTCATCTCCAAAGGACAGGGACAGTAATAATTGAACGTATGTACGACGATTTTAGATGCAGCGCGATGCTACATAACGCATAAACAAATAAACCAATAAATCTATGGTCTAGTGCAAAATCGTTTTAACACCAACGAGTGCCTTCTCTAACTCTGACCCTGGCCTAATTCAACAGCGTTTGAATCGACGCGTTTTGAATTGGCAGAGTCGATAAGACTGGTGCCACTATCATTCTGCGAACATCATCTCATAGTTACTAAAACATCTCCCTTTTCACCCGTCGTCCCGTTGACTAAATCTATGACGTACCCTCGAGAGGCGTCATGAATCCCAACAGTTACCTCGATATCATTTGAATTGTCGTTGCGGCTGTCTCTTATAGGTAACTTGATGACATGCTAGATCAACCTATAAATGAATAGGCAGAGGGAAAGAAAACTGAAGCTCAAAGGGAAAATAGCTATCTTTGGTGTTGGAGTGAAAAATACGTGAGACGATATTTGTGGAAGTACTGATCTTAGGTCAGTCAGGAAGGTTCAGAAGGGCGTCTCCAGTGTAAATTGATTGTAAGATGGCAATATCTTTCCGGTGATATTACACATTAAGCGCTCAAGACGGACAGTAGAGTTCTCCGTCAACTTGGCTTGAGACAAGCCTATAACGCGTATCTTTCACTTTAAGGCGAGTTTGATAACGCTCCAGTCTCTCTGAATGGATAGCACCCAATGTGGAGTCCCTGAAGAGTTTACCTGACTATCAGCAGAACTGTTCATTGATCTTGATTCAACCTCCTACGAGAAAAATGCCATAGAGTACTGTAGTATTGAAATATTATAGCACAATCGTTGTAACCAATCCTCACCATATAGTCCACCGCTCGCTGCAACGGAGCTGCCGCCAAGCGTTGCATTGCTGTCACGCCGCGCTCATCCGCCAGAGCATCCTGCGAACAATTCTCCATTTACTTAACAATCATTTATTTGGTAATATAAACACTAAATGAGCGTCTCTGGCTGAACATTATGAAGGCTGTCTTGAAATCATGAAGCATAAAGACTAAGTAAATATCTTTTGCATGAGCGATAGTCTTGTCTTTGCTTGTCATTTGGATAATTAATTGCGCTCATCATTGATTGGAGAGCTACAGAGGATGCACCAGCAGATGAGGAAAATCAAATTCTCTTCTTCCTTTATCTCTGTACCACCCTTCACTTTCTATAGGGCGGTTTATCTAAGAGTGCTTCGATGTCATCCGACGCTATACTTATTGATAACTAGGACCAGATGAAAATGGAGACGAGCGATAAATGTGGCTATAGTGGTCAAATTTCTTCTCAAGAGTAAGTACACGAAAATGATCCATAACTATTCCCAACGCGTAAGTACGTGTAAAATCGACACAACGCGTAAGTACGTGTAATCATATGTGGCTGCTGGCTTCACTTATCCATTGTATGGGAATGTATCTTAGGTCTTCCGGAGTATCAGACCTAAACGGAAATGGTGTACACCAAAATGGAAAAATCATGGAAGACAAACGAGGGGTGCAGTGGAAAATACTAGTGGGATTAGAAAGAAGATTCCTGATTCATTTCCAACTGCCCGAAGTTGTAACATATCTTCTCCAGGAAGAAATGTCTATAGTATTTACTATCTCAATGTAACGAACACCGATTGAGATGAACTTCCACTAGTATGTTGAATTTGTCTCTCAAACTACCTATTCTACCCGAAGTCTCCGTGAATAAATCCAAACCCACCATTTGACTGGCTCAAACAATCATATATCATTCGAATACACATAATGTTGAACTCATTAGGCTACAATACCCATTAGACCTATTGAAGTCATACTTTGCGACGTCCATTTCAATAAGTCATTCAACTTACGACGAAAATGGAAGACGCGGTTGGAAGCGAGTAGTTGGTCGGAGTGGCGCATCAGTGCGGAAAACTGAAGGCCCCGTGTTCGAATCCCAGTCTCGTCTACCATTTTCATTCAAAATAGGATCTTAAACCAGTTGACTCGCAGTGTGGTTAACCGCTGCCTAAGATATTCTATTACGAAATGATACATTGTATTACGAAATGATACTCACTAGCTGTTCGATGAGTTCCGCGCGGTACAAGATGCCTCCCATGTGCGCCACGCGGTTCATGTTCTCCAACTCTAGGTCCCAAGGCGCCCAACTGCTGCTCGAAGTTTCTCTCTGCTCACAAGCACATATCAAACGAAGTTCAGCTTCTTTCATTAAAAGAGAACGATGATTATCTTTCGAATTAAACTCCACGAGTCACATATAGAAATTGTTGGTATTTAAAAGCAGGTATTCAAAACTATTTGTAAAAGTTGAAGGTAGTGCCTAAAATATCCCTCCGGGAATGTAATATACTATTCATATCATGTGAGATTAATATCGAGTGTGATGGCGCGCCCAAATGGTTCTGCATGTCTCTTCGTCTATATCAACAGTCACACCTTGGTATCTCTTTCACCAATGAATGTGTTGAATGTCCGAAATGTCACGCTGATAAAGAACCGAACGGGTCCTTTTAAACACTAACTGTGATGGAGACGTTTCCTCACATTTATTAAGAAATATGTAATCGATAGCGGATATTAAATATTAACAAAGAACTTTTATTCAATAAGCAATAATGAACATACACTTTTAATGAAAATTAAGACCATGTTTACTACATTATTAATTACTCGCAATACCATAGATATATCCTTATATTATAGCACTCAAATTCTCCCACACTAGAAACACTCGTTCTCATTACCTTCGATCACATGGGAGATAAATGGGTTGGATGAATACGCTTAGGTAGAAAAAAGCTCATAGGAAGGGAGGCATTCAGTAACTCTGTCCAATAAGACATTTTGCCTGAGCAAATAGACATACAGTTATATTCTGTTTTCGTAAAATCCAGACTATAATTTCTAAATGAATCAATACAAATCCGAGTAATCCGTTCTAGGCACTTCACAATACATATGAAAACAGATTTTATAGAGAATTTTATGATGTGTAATACTAAAAGCAAAAATAAATCAATATAAAATAAATGTAATAAAACAATGTAAGGAATAAATGAGCATTGAACAATTATCCCTCACAAGGATCTTATGTAATAAGTCATCTCTTCCTCTTCTTTTGACATAGGACGAGCATCAGTCACTGACGCAAAAAAAAAGCTATCCAAAGAGTAAACGTGTGGAGATCCCTTTGTTTACACAAAATTAGCAGAGCAGTCACGTAGGCAAGCCGACGATATCCGAGGAGAATGACAAATACAAACATTTTTCGCGGAATAAATCGACGGGGTCTTGAAACGTCACATCGTGCATCTGGTCATTCATGCCTTTAATTAGCGCTAGAACGGATATAGACTATTTTTTGAGCTACACATGAGAAGGTTTTCATAGCTGAATTTTCCAGATGAAGCACAATAAATTTGTGTTCTCAAATCCTTTGTACCCTTCCAAACGCCCGTGTTACTGAGTAACTGAGATTGTAACTGAGTAAAAACAATTAGATGTAAGAAGACTACTGAGTATTAATGACTTGTTCGTATCACGTAATTCATAAAATATTTTGTAGAGAAACGAATCATATAAGTAACAGATTTCTTACTTCTCCATGTTGGTTCCTTGCGGCAACTATCTGTTGAGTTTTGCGAATTCATATCCTTATCTACGAATATACGTTTAAGAACATGCATGGAATATTTCAAATTGTGTATCACGTTATATTTTCCTTTATCAATACATTCTTTTCTTAATACACTTGGTTGCATAAGTGTTTTTCTGGGGTTTTACCCTCACCCCCTCCAGACAAACGTTGGTCTGTTGTCTTTTGATTCCCAGACAATCCAGTGTCTCGCAAATTCAACATATCATTTCCTTGAAAGTGTGGTTAGTCGGGAATGCTAGGTTATGGTGTGGACCTCATCACATCAAAACAATTTAGCAGTACTTAAAATAAAATGGAATATTTAAGTGAATGAAATTATTTCAGAATTGCATGTTGAGGAGTTTATTTCCAGTGTGTCTCACGAAGCACTCTTGTCAAGGGACACAGCGTGGAGGTTCCTCTATATCCTGGTCATTGTACGCGACATTCTGATGGGTGATGTACGATGTGGTGCTGGGTGAAAGTTGTTATGGAATGAAAGGTAGGAGAAACGGGAGTACCCCGAGAAGACCTTCCGTGAACTTGGTCCACCACAGCAAATTCTGGATCCACCTCCTGGATTTAAACCAACGTCTCCCGTGACAGAAGACGAGTGCGCTATGCACCACGCCACGGGACTAAATTTGGATAATACTCGTTGTAGACGACTATTAGTGACCAACCTTTGAACCCGAGCTTTAGAGATTGAGTTGTAAAGTTATGAAATAACGTTGAGAGATTGAGAGACTCACGGATTGGCCATGGCGAATGATCTGCATGAGGGCAGAGACCCGGTGTTCCACATCTCTTCGTATAATTGGCAGTTTGCTGGGATCGAGTACAATGAATGTGTAAGCGTTGCCTCCAGGTCTGACTCCTGATTCCGGCGAGCCTTCACTGCCCACTTCCGATGGGGAAGCAGGGGATTCGGTATCCGAATCGAACCAAGAAGGACCTTCCGCTTTGCGATGATCGTTCTTATGCTGGATCACCGGAGAGGAAATGTTGGTGCTGCCTGTCACAAAATAGAATGACTACAGGAGTAGGGAGAAATGAGAGATTTATTGTACTTATGAGGCTTTTACAGTACTGTTTGTACTACTTGCCTCGATAATTTTAAATCAACACGAGTTACTAAGAAATAATTGTAGTATCTGATGTTCTGAAGTGATTTGAAATATGGAGTACAACATTACCGCGCTATTATGAAATGTCTAGCGTTTAAAAAATTAACAGTATACATTACCGTTTACCAACTTCAACATACTCAGATACTCTCGAATACATCACTTAGTTTACGAAAATTCCCTTTCCTTTTTCGGTATACGTCTACCAGCCACGATGTTTTATCCCATCCTGGTAAAATTTGCGCGGGCGTCCTTGTTAGTTTCCATTATTCAATCGATTTTTTCTGTTATTATACAATATCACATTATGTCCATCAACTTCTCCATACAAGTAATTATAAGAAAATGGAACAAGATAATTCTCATAGATTTTGCACCATCCACTCCATATTTTCCATTCCAGTCTGTCACACACGAGTATCTATGATCTTTATATCATTTCCCACAACATAAGACATTTTCGACATTAATGAAGAGGTGTGATTAACAATTAAATATCATTTTAATTACAAAGCGAAGCAGAGTACACTTACCGCACAATATTCCCGTCATGATCTCTGCTAGCATGAGGAGTCCGTATCCTTTGTAGCCGTCTGTGGGTTCTGAACCACCCAATGGAAGAAGAGCACCTCCAGCCAATGCAGCGCCAGGATTGGTGGTTGGGCGACCATCAGACGCCAGCGCCCAATCCCCTGGCATGCGAAAGTTTCCAGAATGGAATCGTCTCACCTATGCAAAGGAGACTAAACTATCATATTGATCAACAGAAGAGAAGGCTGTCAATAGCGGTAATGACCAAGGAGTAATATTCAACAATATAGATTGTTGCTCCTCAGTTGCATTCTCCGCTTACTTCTTAGAAAGTTGATTTAATGACTATCTTAACAACTGATTTTAAACACATTGGAAAACACATTTTGCCACTTGATAACAGAAACTCTTAAATGTAAATAATGGTAATGAACTATGTATTCCATTTGATTAACAATCACATCCCATCGGGATCAAAATTGTACAAATTGAGAGAGGGAACGTCTTCATCAAGTCGTTCTCCACTCAACTATTGGAATAAAACTTCTGGGGACACAAGAATTCTTAAAAACCCAATTCTTATCCGCCACAAGCACGCGGATCTGCTCTGCATTCATGCCACATTCTACTTAGATGACAAATCTCCACGCAGACCAAACAGGCAGAAGAAAGTTCTCAGAGGTTCCTCGTGATATATTCTACAATTTTAAGGGTGGTTTGGCGAAATATTCTATAATAAATGTAAATGTAGTTCTAACATTTTCAAATAAAGCTTATATAATATACAATCACGATTAAAAAGTTCAAGAAATCTAAGAAATCCCGAAACTTACTTGATATTTACTTTTTTTTGTAATCACTTGGATATTTACAGCAGAACTTTCTAAAGCGGTAATACATGTAGCCCAACATAGCCGAGCGAAGCTAAATAACAAAGGGTAGACAGCCCATATGACTTGCGTTGCCATCGTTCGTCGTCTCTCTCCTAACTGGCCGGGTGAAGGGGATAGCCAACGTGTATACAGTTCATTTGGCGTGTGTTGCCACCACTCAGGGTCACTCGTTACGATTCGTATTACTTCGGAACGGTGTCGATTTTTCTCCACAAATCAAATGCGCTCGCCTGAACTCGGCCAGTTAACCCAGAGGTTCCCAATGTTTTTCGGTTTGCTGCTCCCTAAATAATCGGGTATTTTCCGCGGCGCCCTTAATACATCAGATTTGTTTCTAAATTTCTGACTTTCTTGAAAAATTGGAAAACTTTCCTTTTCAAAAGCGATTACCCATTTAACAGCGAAAAATTGTAAACCGATACTTACTATTTTCCTTGGGATAATATAAAATATATAATTTTAACTGTTTCGGTAATATCCATATTGAGACTGGACAACCACCAGGTGGTTAGGTTAGTTGAAAAATAAATTAAACACGAACTTTAAATTCACAAACAATTTATTGAACGTCCATTGATGATTAACATTATTAAAATTATTAATGGGATGGATGGGCTTGATGTTCATTACACAACTTCTCAAATCTCGGAATAAAATTGGATATGGCGACCCTCATTTCTTGTTCAACATTAATTTTCGAGCGATATTTACTGTTTATTACCGCGACCGCCGAAAACCCAGCTTCGCACNTGCACAAATAGGATATTGCAAATAGAATTAATACTCGTAGAGCTTTACCACTAAGCAGCGGATATTCCTCTTTTACTGATATCCAACAATCATAAAGTTCCATGCTACTAAATTTTAACTTTAAGGTATTATCGCAAGACAAGTCAATAAGAGATTCTTCTTCTAGAGAAGTAAATTCTGATGGAGCCTTGACTCTAAATGGGTCTTGAATCCATGTAAATTTATCATTATCTGCTTCAAAGTATTTTTCGAACTTTTTTATAAGCTCTGATAGATGATCAACAAAATGGATTTTATATTGCAAGACAAATTAATTTCATTGGAGGTTACAAACTGATGCAACAAGGGAAAATAATCACTGATACACTCTTCATTAATTTTCCATAGCTGTAATTTTTTTCTGAAAGCTGAATTTTTTTCTGTTTGCTTTAAAATGTGCATATTGCGTCCTTGTAAGGAGAAATTCAACGCATTCAACTTTTCAAAAATATCACATAGGTATGCGAGTTTAATCAAAAAGTTTGTTTCCACAAAGTGTTTGGCATACTCATGTTTTTCTTCTTCAAGGAAAGCGTATATTTCTTGCCGTAATTGGAACGTACGAGACAATACACCCCCGCGAGAGAGCCATCGTGAGTGGCAGTAGTACAACAAAGATGTGTATTCAGCTCCCATATCTTCACACAATTTTTTAAAAAATCTTGCTTTCAGTGGACGAATTTTTATATAGTTTACTATATTTACCACACGTTCTAAAACTATATTTAGTGGAGGACTCATACACTTTGATGCAAGTCCTACTCTGTGAATGATGCAATGGGTCCAAACTGAATCTGGAGCTTTGTTTCGAATAAGCGCCTGCAATCCTCCATAAGAGCCGGACATCGAACGACCACCGTCAGTACAAACACCAACGCACTTTGTCCATTCTAAATTATTTTCAACCATAAATATATTCAGGATCTCGAACAAATCCTGAGCCTTCGTACTTCCAGTAATACTTTTACAAAAGAGAAGGTCCAACGATTGAATTACCATCTAAGAACCGTACGTAACAAACCTTATTATTATCTGTGGCCTCATCGAGTTGCAATCCAAATTCACTTCCTTTTAATTTTTCAATTAATTGTATATTGAGATCCTCCACGATGTACTGAATTCTACGAACAATGGTATTGTTAGACAAAGAGACTTTTGAAAGCAGTTTCCCCGCCGACTCGCCAATCATAATGTTCACTAAATCTACAGCAGCCGGTAGAATGAGTTGCTCTACGATGGTATGGTCCTTTTTACACTTAGAAACTCTATATGCAACTTTGTATGATGCTAGCAAAGCATTATTTGGTATTGACATGTGTTTATAAATGCTGCCTTTTTGTTGTTTTAATTCAATTAACCTTTTGGTAAAAAAGTCACGAGGTTTACCAACAAAGTTAGAATGGTTGGTTTCTAAATGTCGTTTTAACTTACTTGGAATCATACATTCTAGTGCCAAAACCTTCATGCACAATACACACTGTGGTCTCTATCATTTTCGTTTTTTGAAGTAAAGCCAAAATCCAAATAAGTGTCTTCATATTTACGACGTTTTCGCTTTTCGGAACCCTTGCCACTTGTTTGTGGAACGTTCTCTCTAGATTTAGCACTATCTTTATTATTCAAGTTTAATAAGAATTTGTCCATTTAGGGTGATCAGAAAAATAACTTTTGAAAATTAACTTAACCACCACACTATTAAGTTAGTCGTTAGTCCAACAAACAAAAACTAATGCGAGCACTGAGATGGTGACAACAAATGAACTGAAATCCGACTTGCTACTGCGCTACATACGCTTAACGGGTAGCTCCCCAGTTAGTGACTAAAGCATGGGGGGGAAGCCGTGCTTGCGCACTAGCCGTTTCAAAAGATGCGGATTGGAAAGAAAACAATGAAAGACTCGAAAGTTGCTAAATTCTTGGAATTTTGTCAGCATACACGATTGTTGGCGCAAAAATTCGAGAATTGGAAATTTCCAGAAAATTGCCGAATTGTTTAATTGAATATTTCGGCACCGCTGCGCCCCGGGGAGCCGTGGCGCACACTTTGGGAATCACTGAGTTAACCAATCAGTTCACAAAAGAAATTGTTTGCAGTCAACAAGTAGACAGCTACACAAATCTTGTCTGCATTGGCCCTGGGTATAGACGGTAGCAATCACCTTCTCTCAATTCGATTGCGCTCGCGTTGGTTGAGATTTAACCAACATATATTGCCAGCTTAAGACAGTGACAAGGCACTGGGTTCTTGTCCAGCTTTCTAGATGGTAAGAGAACTGGTTGAACTGACCTCCTCCCAAGACACATTGGCGAAATCCACGTCGACCAAGAAAAGATCCTCATCTATGCCACGCACAGAGAAGCTGGCACAATTATTTCCCAACGCAGCCTGAGAACATACATCAGACAAAAATATACGTAATTAATAGATAACAACGTTAAAATACTTGACAATACCCAGTTATAGATTCACACAGTCTTGTTGTTGGTGTGAAGGTGGCATAATAGTGTGGTGTTGGCGAATACAATTTAAAGATGTGAGTGTGATATGTGATGGGGAGTACTTGAATATGAAATAGTGTATACAGGTGGGTGGTTGTTATGTATTTGTTTGTTAGGTAGTTTATTATTTGGTACAAGTAATAAATAATATTTACTGTTCCGTGATAGGGTGTAGACTAATATATACGTTAAATAACTGTAGAACTGCCTAGCTTTAAATTTTCTGGCCCTGATGAAGGAATTATACGATTTTGAAACGTTGGCGGTGTAAAATATTGTGTTATCCATTCTCAATAACGAACTACTCGTTATTGTAGCGTCGTCAAAACAGCGCTCAAACATTGGCTGGGACAGAATTATATTTTATTTACAATGGATTCAGCCAGAATAACGAGAGCTGGAAAGTGAACAATTTCCAGGAAAAGTGTAGTTCGCCGTGCGCGACAATGATGGGACGTGAACAACAATGCGAACTATGTGGTGTCGTGTGCATCTCTGGAGTTAAAGAGAGGTGCTTGAGTGGCCTCGGGAGCAGACGCTCACGTGAGATTTTCAAACGGGGAGACTGTCGGACACCGAACCGAAATATTGACTCTTCTTCGATGCCAGAGGCGGGCGTAGATAAGATGCAGGTTGCAACAGGGAACGGGCAGAGTTAATGTAATGTTTCAGAGCCGTCAGCTCTGGAAGTTTGGAATGGAGGTATTTCAAATATACTTTCCACGTATATTTCTGTAAATAAATTATGTAAATATTTATACATAATATTCAGTCTTTATCTTTCTGAATTTCTGTTGGTAAACTCGGTGGTGGCAGCATTCCGAAAGTAATTAGTTGTGTAGCAGTAAATTACTATTCGCTACCATTATCGCAAGTGACGTCCGGCGGGATTGAAGTTTTCATTGAGTTATTATCTCGGACGAACTCACTGTACTATTAACTGGTAGAAAAGCAGTGGGATCGCGGACGTCGCAATTATGAATAGCAGGGTCGATATTAAAGAATTTTTGAAATGTAATACTTTGTTTTATGTCATTCTCTCCTCTCTCTTCAAGCGTATTTTTATTGAAAGAAGTATTGTTTCTATAGAAAACTGGAGAGATTTATGAACAAATTTTAATCAGATAAACAAGTGAAAGAACGTGAAACTAGAATAACAAACAATGAGCATGTAATGCTTATAGACCCATCATTCAATGCTCGTCTTTTGAGCTCTTAAGTACGCTGGTGTTAAGAGTATTACTATCCAACAGGTTATTCCAGATGCGATTGCCGGTTTTTGAATATTTTCCCTGGACGAAATACGATGTGTCGCCTTTCACAACTGTACACCATTCCCATCCAGACCTATAGTTTTATTAAGTTATTACAATGTGTTTTGTTTACTCCATTCTAAACAGCACATCAGAAAGTCCTCTCTGGAGGATGCTTTGTAATTATTTTGGAGCCAAGCCAGATTCTAGTTGTACCTGATCTCTCTCGATGGCAAATCCCAGAAATACTATTTTTTTCTTCAAATTTATAAAAAATTAAACACTAGATTTATTATACTTGGTGTGCGTCATTTTTCTCGCATAGCGTAGACGAATAACAAAATTTCACTCAGACTCCTACAAAGTACCGTAACAAGAGATGGCAGCTCACCGAAATACAAAATTTGACTCTAATTTTAAAGAGAGGGGACTTCGACTTCTGCGAGAAGAATTTGAAGTTGTGGCACCATCTCGGTAGGGGATTAGTATGATAAAATTTTATTTGCCTACCTTGAACGAGAAAAATCTGTCGTTACATAATAATGTAAGATAAGTGTACAATTTCATAGCGGTTATCACTAGAACACGATTTTTCCAAGAATTGTCCTGGGAGATAGGTTACATATGTACATTCACTTTATAGCAGAAAAATGGGAAAGGTTCATTAACATATTAGGGACGGGTCAGTTATCTGATTAGCTGTTTTTCTATCTTTGACGGATACTATTCTAAGTTACATTTGCAACTCACCCTCTTGCCACGTGAAGGAGCGACTGATGGGCTTGTGTTCATGTACGCCAACGCCTAGAACAACAAACCACCAATTGAAGAAGACTCTTTCTCTACAATAGACGCGTTTCAGAAACACATATTACACTTGTCAACGGGTATATTACTATTGATCTTCACCAATTAGTTCACTCTATAAATTAGTAAGAGATATCATGGCAAAGTTTCAGGAAAATTTCATATTTTACGAACGCCCTTCGCTCTCAGTCTCCCACTTCTGACTTCACCCCCTACAGAAAAAGTGCCAGAAACATTAAAATACATTATAAATAGATATATTAATAAAATATAATTTGATATTAATAGCTTTTGGTAAGAACGATTTCAAATAGGGAAGAATTCCGGTTACTCTAGTTCCAACATCTGAATCGCCGGATCTATGAGAAAACATTTTTCACTAAACTGTTGTTAACTTTTACTGTTCAGAGTTAACTGTAACCACTATATACTTATGTTATTGAATTGTTTTTGTAACTGTACATTGTGAGTAGGTTTGTTTTCTTCCTCCACGATATATTTCTTAGTTCTTTTGACTTACAATAACATATTTTGAAACATTCAATTTTACGGATATATGATTAACCGGTTCGGATCCGATCCTAATTAAACCGGATAATTTTCGTTCTGCAGTTATATGAAATATAAATTGGATTGTTCTATTTGTGTCCATTTTTAAATCTAGTATTAATGAGGATGTGGACTGCAGTTATATTACTTCTGGACGCATTAAGAAATGCGTGCATGCGTCGTTTAACTCTTGAATGATGTCGGATGATAAAACCAGGCAAAGAAGCTTACCACCAGGCCTCTGTCTGCAGCATGTGAGAGATACCAACTTGGAGGCCCCGCACAGATGCATCCTATAGGACAAAAATTAACTCTGTGCGAAGTACGTTCTTATTTCAATGAGTTCATTTAGAATGTGTAGAAACAAATGGGTCGATTTTATTGACCAGGAGGAAGACGCCAAATTTTATTATGATAGGTAGCAATTCAGGAATTTTTCAAAATATTTCTTTTGTGTGTTACTAAATAAGAAAGTCTTTCCTTACTGAGTGGTACTCCACATCGCGCCATTCGAGCGATACAGAAATTAAGATCGTAATTCAAACATGGTGGCTTAAGACGAGTTAAGATGTCACATTGTTAGAGTGTGGTGTGATTCGTAAAGAAAATTTTTAAAAATAATTGAATATCGAAAAGAATATTGGTTTTCCTTTGCTTCGAATTAAAAATACCAATTTTCCCAAATATTTTCCGTGTAGAGTTCTTCCGATCAAAACAATTAAAATAACCGGTACTAATAAATTGGTTTCCACAGCTTGCACTTCTTCATGTTACCGATTTTACTACATAATACTTACAAATTCCCATGATAAAAACGTCGCTCTGACGAATTATCTGAGCTATTGTCTGTTGACTATCAGTCATAAGGAAATTCCTACAAATCGTACATAAATTTCGCTGACCGAAATTAATTGGTCTCGCAAAGAATGATGGCGGAGTACACAAAAGGGTTTGCGGACGGCATTCTCCCCCCCCTCCCCTCCCGATTAGATCGTAGGCCTGAAATCAGGTGACAGCACCAATGCCACATTAAGCCGTCGAATATATTGATTGAAGTTCCAACTCTTTTTCTACCCGCGACCCGTGAATGATTTCAACCGCAAAATTAAAAGATATATTACACAGTATTTCTTGGAGACGTTTAATTGAACCAATCGATCTCTGTATAGGGAGCGATCATTTAATAACGGAATAATTGAAAACAACACATTTTGCAACAATGTTTAACTTCAACTGAGAAAATTTTATGGTTCGAGTGTAAATTTTGAAGATGAATTATGAAGAACTTTGACGATCATCTGTGAAGTTGGGATGTCACATCGAAAAGTTTGGAGAAGTCCTTTCCTCCGAATTTGGATCTCTCGTTCAGGGAACCTGTTCTCTCGGAGTAATATTTTATATACTGTTTTCATAGTTTACATGTTTTATTAAATATTACATTCAATTAACAAATAAATGCTATCCTTTTTCCGAAAACAAATGACCCAGCCTCTCAAAAAAGGATGAAGACCAGCGTATCATAGGTTAGAGTTCTGTTTCAAGATTAAAATAAAGGAGATAAACGTAGTACAACGGTTTAAATTTAAACGAGGTATCCAGCAAATTACTTTTCCAGAGTCTCCCCTTGGATTCATTGATGAAGCATGTCCTCCATGGAGCAGGTGTGTCAACGACAGCATGTTGGGGCAGAAGAGCGCGGCACACTCAAGCAGAACTAACCGTGCGCTATGATGGAGACAGGTAGCTGCTAGGGGTTGGTGTGTACGGGAAATTTCAGAGCGAGTGAACCTCTGACTTTCAGTGTAATGAACCCAGACGTAGTGCATATGCTAATTAAGAGTGAATTTGGAGAGGAAGAAGAGTGGTATTAAACATTACCAAGTGTACCACAGAAAATCGTAAGTAATTCATAATAAATTTTTATTTACATTTTTTCTTTATTACGATTTTGTTTCCCTATTATGATTTTGGGTTTGTATGAACTGATTTGATCTATTAATAAAACTAAAATATATTGCTTTGATTTCAGAAAATTTCTTTGGCGCTATCGCAAACTCTGTCGTTTTATTGAGCAGGTGCCGGTGGAGATCGCAGAGACCAGGAAAAGAGTTAATAACCTCTTCCTGCTGTCCGATAAAAGTTAGCCAAAATCTTAATCAACTTTTTAATTTACCTTCTGTTTTTACTCTTATTCTTATTTTCATTTTGTCTTCTTATTTTTATGATTATTTTTATTTACTTATAAATTAAGTATCTATTTAATTAATATTCTTAATCCTTTTCGTTTCACTTCTCTTCTGTACCTAAAATTCTCTTATATATCCATCACTTGCATATAAATTACTTTTTTTACTTTTATGTAGAAAATTTACACTAATTTATCATTATTATTGATTTAAATAGAATTAGAATGTCAGTCACTGCGTAAATTTGAGCTGATGTCAACTTTTCCTTTCGACGAAGCAAGCTAGATAGAACAACACCCGCCTCCTCGTGGCTAGGGACGGGCAACATGATGCAATGACAAGTTCATTGCATCATGACTAAGAGGTGCTTAAATCAGCTCAAACAAAAAAAATGCAATTGTACTTTCGGCGAAAAATATTAATATAGCACAGTACATAATCCCTTTGACCCTTTGGCGACTAAACTTTTTGGCAATAAATTTTAAATGACAAAGGATTAAGGTTCAAACTCTGCTTAGGTACTTACTTCTAAATAAAAGTATTTTATTACTTAAGGCTGTTGAAAGAAATCATGAAAATTATAAAAATTATTTCCGATAAAATTTAACCAAAATCTTAATCAACTTTTTAATTTAATCAAAATCTTAATCAAATTTTTGTAAAACAAAAAAGCCACTTTCAAACTAGAAAACTTTAGAACGACAAGGAATTTAAACAAGGGATGTCCCCACGGGTCTCATCTTGGGCCCACTATTTGGAACATAGTGATTAATGATCTGTTGGAAACCTTAAATAAGTATGGATCAAGGGCAGTACCATATGCTGATGACCTAGTTATAACATTTAGTGGGAATTCCAGAAATGAACTTGAAGTTTCAGCATTTCAAACAGGTAAAATTTTGGAACTCTGGACCGAGAAATCAAAATTAAAAATATCCCCAACTAAAACGAAGGCAGTTATCTTAAAAGGGAAATTACTAAGAAACCCAATAATCAAAATTCAAAAATAACTCCATCTCAGTTTGCGACAAAATTAAATATTTAGGACTAATTCTGGATAATAAACTAAATTTCCTAGAACATGTACAAAAGCATACCGAGAAAGCAGCGAAATTTTTTAGTAAATTAAACAGAATAGCAGCCGTGAACAAATATTTTAATAAGGAATCTTTGTAATATATAAAGCAGCTTTCATTCCTATTGTTTTCTATAATGTATCAATATGGATAGATAGAACTGAACATTCACATGTTAAAAGGGCATTAAATAAAGCCCAGGGCATACCGCTGCTGCTCATGACCAATGCCTATAGGACAACATCGCTCGTTTCTATGAACATAATTACAGGATTACTACCCCTGAATTTGCAGGGTAAATATCTGAGTGATTGCAGAAAATATCAAAGAGGGGAAGACATAAATTTAGAAGGTACCAGAATAGAACATGGAACACTAGGGAAAAAATTTAGATCTATAATTTACAGCAGAAAATGGCAGAGCTTATGGGGCACGATGGAAGCGAAAACAACGAGCAACTTTCTCCCTAAAGTGCTCCATAGAAGACTAACAGTACTACATAAATATACTATAAGGTGTATTACCGGTCATGGGCCGTTCAATAAAAACTTAGTTAGGTTTAATTTGGTAACTTCTTCTGAGTGTCCTTTATGTGGAAAAGAAGAAGAGACTTCCCTTCATGCTCTTCTAATTTGTCCAGGGTACTTAGATTTAAGACATGTAGTTGAAAAACAAATATAAGCATCAACACTCTCCCCAGGTTTCTGCAATCAAACTATGGTATAAATATTTTTAATAAATGTTGTTATAAATTAATTGAAAGGTTATTATTCGAAGGAGATGAATCACTTTCAGATCTGAATTTTCGTTTAATAACCCTTTTCTTTTACATAACTTTTTCTTCAGACTAAATTTCCTTTGAGTTGTTTCCACTACATTTTTGTGAACTATTTTTGTTTAAACATTTTTGTCTATCTACATGTTTAATGTCTACATCCTATTTTATTTTATTCTATATTATTATCTTATTTTATTCTCTCCCTATTTCACATATTTTCTCTATCTACCTACATATCTATTTATTGTGATTAGTACTTTTGCCACTTCAGCTTTTAATTTTACCACATTTATTTCTTTTATTTTTAAATTCAATTTATTTTATTCATTTATTAATTATGTATTCTTTCTTACTCATTTATTCTATTATTAATTATTTTTGTAATTATACTCTTCTTTTTACTCATTTATATTCTAAATAAATATAGAGTTACTATTCTTCAACTCTTTAACTATACAAAAAACAATCTTTCTACTACTTGAAAATATCAAGATTAACGTCAGTCAATGCATAAATTTGAGCTGACGTCAAACTTTCCTTTCGACTAAGCGAGCTAGATAGTAGAAAAACACCCGCCTCCTCGTGGCTAGGGACGGGCAACATGGTACAATGACTTGTTCATTGTATCATGGCTAAGCGGTGCTTAAGTCAGCTGAAACAGCAAAAGACTATAGTACTTTTGGCTAATGAAATTTAAATAGCTAGGTACATAACATTTTTGAAACTTCGGCGACTAACCTCTTTGGCATATAAAGTAAATGACAAAGGAGCAAGGTACAAGTTCTGCTTAGGTACTTGCTCCTAAATAAAGTATTTTTTTTACTTGACATAGCTGCAGAAATTGGTTTTGAAAATTTGAAAATTTGTCCGATAAAATGCAATAGAGGAGAGAAGACAAGTGAAGTTTTAGTTGCCTTCTCTATACCTTCATTTCAAAGCCCTGTATGGACGAGTGGTTTATAACTATTAACTAACACACTCTCAATGTTATTCCATTTGCTTCTATTAGATCTTTCACAACTCTGTCTATCACATATTATTTTATCTTATTTTCACATTTATTGCACTTTATTTTATTATATTCTTTCTTTATTCTTTTTTAACTCATATTCTCTTACTATTTTACACTAATTTATTTTATTTCATCTCTTTCGCATTTCATCTTATCTCATTACGTTTTCCTTGTATTCTAATCACTTTCTACCAATCCACTTATAGTAACTTACATTAATTTATCATTCTGATCTTTTTCTCCATTTCAATTACTAACGTCAGTCTTGCGTAAATTTGAGCTGATGTCGACTTTCCCTTTCTGATGACAAAGCATGCTAGATAGTAGAAGTACACCCGCCTCCTCGTGGCTAGGGATGGACAACATGATTCAACATAATTTTGGTATTGCAATTAAACAAAATTAAATGCTCTAATAATTTAGCAAAAATCATAATTAGCTTTTTGACAAATATGAAAGCCACATTCTGGTTAGGAAATTGTAAGTATACAAGAATGTTGAATAAAGGATGTCCCTGGGGATAGCATCTTGGCCCCACCTTATGGAATATAATGAAGCTTTATGGGCGCGAGAGTCAAGAGCAGTGGTGTATGCTGATGATTTAGCGATCAGGTTTAGTGGGAAATAGCAAAAAATATTGGAGAAGTTTAACGTTTATGGACTGAAAAATCTAAATTAGAGGTCTCACAAACGAAAACTAAATCTTTGAAGGGAAATTAATGAGAAATCCGGTCATCAAAATAAGGTAAATTCAGTTTGTGATAAAATCAATTATCTAGGAATAATGTTAGATAACAAGCTAAGCTCTCTGGAACACGTTCAAAATCTGGCAAGTAAAGCAGCAAAAATATTCTGTAAACTTAATAGAATTGCAGCAATTAACAAATACTTTAATAAAGTTTTACTAATAACAATCTATAAAGCCGCTTTTCTCCCTATCATTTTCTATAATGTTTCAATCTGGATAAATAGGATTGAACATATCCAAGTGATCAGGGCCCTAAAGAAAGCCCAGAGAGTTCTGCTACTGCTCTTGACAAACGCGTACAAAACCACATCACTGGTCAGCATGAATGTAATAACAGGACTTCTACCTTTAAACCAAAGGGGAATACGGAAAACCGTTCAAAATTTTCTCCCCAAAGTAACTCACAGAAAGCTATCCTCTCCTCATAGATACACCATATGGTGTATCACAGGGCACGGACCCTTTAACGGATATCTATTTAGATTCGGATTGGTTTCCACTAAGGAATGCCCTGTGTAGTGATGAGGGAGAGACGTCATTTCATGTTCTTTTAGAATGTCCAGGGTACCTGGACCTTCGACATGAAGTCACAAAGGAGCTGAACTTGGACATTATCTCTCTCCCTAGGTTTTTACAAACTAAATTTGGATGTAATCCTTACCGACTTCTACTATAAATTAATTTTATGAAGACTTCTTTTTGAAAATGATGAATAATATTATGTCTTAATAGTATTTAAAGGATTTACCAATTTAAAGATGGTATTTCTTTTCCTTTTGTAATTCTTCCTTGTATATTTTTATATTTTGTGTTTAATTCTATTAATGTATTTGTATAAGCACTACTGAGAATATGCTACCCTGCAGGAGACCTCTGTCACTGGCAGGATGATATTATCCCATTTGTCCTTTCAAACTTATTTTAATTCATTTTACTTTACTTTATTCTATATTATTTTATTTATTTATTTCATGTCTATTTTAAATCATATTTGTCATTTTTCACTTTTTTATATAAATATCTTTTCCTTTATCTTCATTATTGTTACTTTATTAATTGTATTTTATTTTAAATTGTATCTACACTAGACTACTCTATAAATTATTAACACCTAAGTAAACTATCAAACTTAATGCTATAAAAACCTTTTTTTCAATTTTAAAATGTAATTCATTTTAATGTCTGTCAATGCCTAAATTTGAGCTGATGTCAAATCTTTTTTCCGATGAAGCATGCTAGATATTTGACCTAGCCTCGTGGCTAGGGACGGACAACATGGTCCAACGTTTTGATCATTGGATCATGTCTAAGCGGTGCTAAGTCAGCTCAAACAGCTAAAGACAAAGGTTTCTATTGGCTTCTGTATAATTTTTAAAGCCAAGTATATAATTTTTTCGAAACTTTTGTGACTAACCCTTTTGGCGTAAACTCTAAACGGCAAAGGAGTAAGATACAAGCTTTGCTTAGGTGCTTGCTCCTAAAAACAAGTAATTTCACTAGATGCCTGGTGACAAATTTTTTGGAAATTTGACCGATAACTGGATGTCCCCTCGGGTCCCATACCCAATCCCGACCTCACGGGCAACGGATCTGTCCGAGAGGGAAGGGGGCGAGTTTCCGCCAGGGGCATCGGCCGATAATCGTTGGGGAAACCCAGGCTGACAGGGAAACCTGTCTAACCCCGCAAGGGGCCTCGACGGACCCGCCGTAGAGAGGGCAACCTTTCTGACAGCGGGGGTGCACTGTGTTCCACCACCTTGAGTGCACCACTACTGGGACACTTACCCTGTCCAGATCCTAGATGCCACTGGGTAAATGGAACGGATGTCCCGGACAGGTGGGAGAAGCAAACGGGTTGCACCTCGAACCGTTACCCATCGAACGCTCGGTAATCCAGTAAGGCTTATGGATTCCGTAACATGGGGAGAGGACTTGCCTTCGAACACAGCTTGGTGCATGAAGGGTAGTCCCTTAATTGGGCCTACCTGGATAAAGCAAGCAGCCGTTCGGTGGATAATTGGACGAAGAGACGAACCCCACCACCCCCGTACCCAATCTCGGGATCACTCCCCGAGTAATGCTGGGGATTTCACGAAGTGGTAGAGATTGAGTCATGATCTTTGGGTGGTCACAATCTTAGACTCGGGTGTCACTTAGCACCTTAAAACGAGTAGGCAGGGTAGGGACATTGAGCCCTCAGGCTGCGGGCGAGCAGCTTGACGCCCCTTAATTGGGTTGGTCTCTGCCGGGTAGTGGTTTTCCCACCCGTGGCACGGGTAGGAAGGTACGAATTCCATTGAGTTGGCGTTTACGTCTTCCGATCGGTGAGCAGGATTGCTGCTCGGCTACTGTTAGCGCATATAGCAGTAGGAATACGACAGCTAGATGTGTCCCCGTCTACCAGTGCGCATACTGGTAGGTCACCTGTAGCCCAACCCCCCAGCCCAACTCGGGCGGGCAGGGTGGCCGCTGAGTCGGTAGCCTCCGGCACGGGACAGACTTGAGAGGGTGTTCTCGGACTCATCCACTGGTACCGAGATGTACCGTAGATCTCAAATAGAATGTCCCATATAAAAGGTAAGATTGAGATATAAATTTACAACGGTACGATTCAATATATAAAAAGGAGTGCGACCACAGTCTGGTAAATAATTATTAAATGAATTAAGAGATCGGACTCGTGTTTAACACGAGAAATTTATATGTACAATTTAATTTATACTGTCCGATAACAGAAACAGTTATCGCGCTTTAGATCTCTAGGCACTGAGAAGAAAGTTCGTCGCCGTCCTCCTCTTGCCACCACTGACCTAGCCTTTTCCTCTCTTTATTCGGAGGACTCACCACGCGCACAAGCGAGGGCAGCACCAGTCTCCGACGCTCGATCGCAGGCGACGTACAGAGCTTGTTCCACCGCAAGCACTCCGTACGCCCCGTCGCCATCCACCAGTGAGAGAGCGCCTTCGTCACGGAGGATGCGCGGTTGAGCGTTGGTGCTCACAATGCCTTCCAAAATTGCCTTCACCAGCGACGCTAAAGCATTCAACATCCACACATTTGTAGTTCATGAGACTCCTATGGGGTCCTATTACACTAGGCCATTAGTGACCACCAGTGGCCCAGGTCGTCAAATAATTTCACTATACAGCATGATCTAAAACTCGGGTCTTTCCTGTGGAGGAGCAAAAAGTCAAACTGTCCCACAACAAAGGTGCCAAAGAAGTTCATGGGGGATAGAGTTTCGCAATTTCTGGGCCTCGGCACTAGCACAACGAGTGACCATCTCGCTCCGTCCAGTTTGACCCCAGGATAGACCCAGTAATCATTTTACAGCAGACCGAGGTCTGGATGTTGATATGTCATGAAGAACCCTCACACCACAGGGGAACAACAAGCCAGCAATTTCACAGCTCTACTCCACTCTCACTCCACCGCCGGAGGGTAGATTGAGAAAAATTCTAAAAATTAAATTCCTTTTCAGTTGTTCATCAGTCATTTATAAATGTTTATTTCTGTAGCAGGATGCTACATACCATATTGATAAACAAGTGAATATAATAACTTTATGAACAATGAACTATTTATTAAATAGTTGTCAATATTCAACAATCAGCAGCATTCCTGAAATATTCATGACAAACGAATGCTACTACAATGAACTACGTTAATAAAAAGGCGACAAATGAATAAATATCAAATATTCCACCAATCAGTGCTATAAAAAACTGAGGTAGAAACAAGTGAGGGTAGATGTGCAAGACTTCGGTCTCTGATGCCACCAGAGACGCACCCGAATTGTACTGGCTCTCGCTGTGCACGCAAATACGCACATGCGACGTCTAACTGTTTACAAATATAACTATCGCAAGGCTATTCGGTGAAAACTAAGCATTTATAAATTTCGCAAATTCAGTGTAATATCTAAATTTAAACTTTTCATCAAAGTGATTTGTGGACTAGTGAACTGTCAGTGTGGTGAACGATAGAATCCTTGAACGCTGCTTCCAGCGAACGTAACTGTGAATAAAGTCGACCACGAGTCGAGATAACTGTGGAAATTGATTGAGACAGTCTCTTAACTTTGTTCTTGCGATAATAGTTTAATATTCACTGACAATTAACAATGACCAAATCTTGAATGAGACAGTCATTAAATTAACTTCAAATTCACAGGCTAACATACTCAACGAAGGTTGATAATCTTATATTGATATGTATTAAGTTCATATCGGTATATTTAAGCATTCTATATTTTGTCCTCTTTTATTCTTCTCAATGTCTTGTTTTACAGGAAATCAATGTGACTCTATTTGCATACTTTATTTTGACCACGTTTTAATTTGTGTAGTCAATACAAATGATGATTTATATTATGTGTTTATTCCATAGCTGTTATTGTACAAATGTTAATCTGTACTGACGTTGCGTCACTATTTAATTGGACAATAAACCATTGCTGTTTATTTAAATTAGTGTTGGTTTATTTATATAGTGTTTTATTCTGGCTAGAGATAGATTCTAAAATTAGCCCTTCTGATAGTTCAATCGTCAATAGATTTTTCAACGACATGCCATGCCGGTTAATAAGAACACTAACATATGAACGCTTTTACTTTCATTATCCTCCCTATTCAGAATTCTTTCTAGAAGTAAATACAGGAAAGATTATTAACAATGTATCTCTAAGTGACATATAACCAATATCAACAGAAACTCAAAAACAAGTGACTAAAATCAGCGATCCATCCAATCCCAAAATACACGTTAACTAAGGGGAACATAATTTGTTTATTCAAGACAAGCCTCACTCTGAGATGATCTGCGCTAGTGAACACTTCGTGTCGGTCATAGCTACAAGTGTCAACACTTGATCGCGTTTCAGTACAAGAGCTTTATTAATGATCTGCTTTTCAACCACAAAAGCTAATTGACATTTTACCGCGCTTCAGTACAAATGCTTTATTAATAATCTGCTTTTCAACTACAAAGTCTGGTTAACATTTATCGCACTTTCTGGCAAGTGATAATTAATTATCTACAACGTGTAGCATATATCCACGTCATTAACTTCAGTACTCAAGAAACTTTTCATTGGACTCTGTAATGGAATAAATGGTATTCAAGACATGATTTGTAGGTTTCCAGTGTCTCTTGTTTTCTGACCTCCACAAACTGTATATTGTGAACTGCAACCGTGGAATCCTGAGAAACTAGTGAGTACTCTAAAAACTGATTTAATCTATCATCTCAGGAATTGTCAAAGCATTCATTTAAAATGACTAAACTTACAAGAGACTAACCGACTTACTGCCAAATTATATGGATACTATACGTTTTGTATTGTTTTTGCAAATAACTCATTCTATGTGATTACATGGTCAGTGCCTTTTAACATTGAACATACGCGCACATTATTCTTGTAGCATAGCGTATCAGTTCAATTTCCTTTTCTTATTATAATTTATTTTTTTGTAAGGGAATCTATAAAACGAACATGCATCATTATTCTAAATCATTGGGAATAATTTAGGCACTTTAAATATAACAAATAATCTACACCCCTGACATTTTGATAGTATAATTTTGGACGTTTATATAAAACATTACGCAACACCAGTGCAAACACTCCTCCTCCTCCATAACCCAGTGTAACCATTTCACAAACACCCTTGTACAAGGTGCATTACGGCTTCTTAGTTCCTCCAATATATAAATCAAGATCTTACGTAGGGAGACAAGTCCAAATTCCACGTGACCCGTGTAGTCGGCACCCACTATCACCTCTGCCAACTTGACAACGTTCATGTAATTCTTGTCGACTGTGAAGAGCACGTCGATGGCGAATCGTGTCACTTCTTCCAACGCGATGAGAACTCGCTCAGGAATGGCGTTGTACAAGCCTTTATCCTCTGTCATGGCGGCGACCCCCGTTCCCACGGCAACAGCAACGATGCCGCGCAACGAAATGGTCAAAGCGTATCGAGTTTAACTTTAGCAAAAAAAATTGTATCTGTCAACTCGGGTAATATTATACGCACAACTTGCATATAATATTACTAAAACTTGTTGACGAAATGTTGTGTGATTGAGATTAGAAACATTTCAATTCTACTTCAAGAAAGGTCGAATATTTTAATAAATTGCTCAATTTGTGAACCAAATAACATCATTAAAAAGTAATCAAAAATGTTTGAATGTTCCAAAAATCATTGTTTCTCACAGCAAAAGGAACTTTCATTACACACTTGTCAAGACAGTCTACTCTGCCTTGACAAGATATTTTAGAATTAGAACATGAACATTTACCTTAGTTGAGCAGAAAAGAGCACGTAGACTGACTATTCTTCAGTCCAGATTAGCACATGGTGGGTGCATAAAACAGGAAGAGATTCGGAAGTCCTGCTGTTTACTTTATGCAGTTACCCTGACAGTCCGCAGGGAGAAAGGGACACTGTACACGTGTTGCTTCCATTAGGAGGAACTGGGAACAACAGTGAATCCACCAAAAACAAGCACATTTAATTGGTATTTTAATATACGTTTTCCACTCAAATTTATCACATGATATAAAATTAATTTTTTAATTTCATTTATTTATTTGGCCACTACTATGTGTCTGCGTTGTCCACACTCAATGTTATTACAAGGCTCTTTTGTACTTGATACATTCAGTGTTAATTTTTTCCTTACCACACACCATAGTCGTGATGGTTAACCATAAAATACCTGTTCCTGCGCAATTTTTACAGTCATAATCATAAAATTACTTGTCATTTTCTGTCCTTCTACGTTTAGTCTTCGGTCTTGTCTCACTCTTGGCTGTCTCTCTTCCATTATCCTCTTTTTGGCTTTATTTCATACGTCGCTCCTACTTTCTTTTGTACAGTGATATAATTGAAATGGAAATGTATTTTGATTGAGGAGCTGAAGTCTTGCAGTTCATCCCCTATAACCGCCTCTGCGCATTGGCCATGTCGCATTCGTTTATGAGAAGAGTGATGATATAAAAAAGTGACATATTACATTGAGAGAATTGATTTCTATTTCATAGCATACATATAATAATGTTATATTAAGAGCAGTACGACCAATGCTAACTTGCGGCGCAAATTCATGGGGATGTAGAGTAGCAACAGGATATGTTAAATAGAAAATTAATTCAGCACAAAGAACGTACCTCGTAGCAATACGAGGCGCATATCGCACATTATCACGTGAAGCCTTACAAGTTATATGGAATAATGCCATTGAATTTATACGTTGCAAAATACAATTTCGAAGGAAAATAGAACAAACAGGAAAAATAACTATAGCAGGGCAAGAAATAGAAAAGAAAACAAAGCAATGGAAAGGAACGATAGCAAAACAAATAATGCAGGCGTGGCAAATTCGATTGGAAAAAGAATCAAAAGGACATGAATCAAAATGGTTCAAGCTTCATCCATATGTTATTGAGTACACAACAGGTCATAGAAGCTTCAATAGTTTCCTAGTAGAGAGAGGAATAAGGGAAGATAAAGACTATATGTGTGGCGAAAAAGAAGAAACACGTGAACATCAGATGTGGGACTGCGAGTGATACGGCGAGGAACGATCAGAATACGTAAGAGAAATGAAGAAACAAGGAGTTGCCAGAGCACAAGAATAGACACTAAGAGAGATATCAGGCTTTCAGAGATTACGTAAGAAAATAGGAATAACAAGTGACGAATTAAAATGAGAGATTACACGGGAGAGTAGATGAGTATCTACTTGTGGTAGGGACGGGAAGATTGGTGAAACCAATAGCGAAGAAACACGATAAACGATAAAAATAAGATAAAGAATAGATAAGAAGTCTGAGCCTTGTAATGACCAGGTTAAAGACAAGGTGGTATAGGCCAAAATAAATCCCAAAAAAATCATAGAATATACACTTGTTATTTTGAGTAAGAAGGGGGCTATTAGAAACAGAACCCCATCTCTACGGGGTCCCAAACAGAGGCTGTGACCTCCCGAAGCGACGTCAGTGGTGGGGGCAGGTGGGTTAAGGCTACTAAGATGACGAAGAATATTGATTTCTTCTGACGGTTTTTCACGTGCATCGTCAAGTGCACTCCTACCCGTAAAAATCTCAGGAAACGAAGTCGTACATAAGTGGTCAATGTTTGTGAAAAAAACTTCTTTCTTGACATAGGCAGCCCGGATGGATACAGGTCCGCGGACCCACTCTAGAATGGACGGATTTAACTCTGAGTGTGAATCGGACACGTATTGTTCGGAAACGTGTCCACGGATCGAAAGGAAATAGAATGCGAGGGATGAGCGACCTGAGGTGGATGGAATGAGTTGTGTTATATATTATTATTGTTATTATTATCATATTTCAAATCACATTCCTAAAAATGTGTGTTCGGAAGGATTCTCTTCATTTTTTAAAATATATTACAAGTACCAAATAAATCTATCGTCCACACAAAGGATGTAATTTGTAATCGGTAGTAACTGGTAATTGATACACATTTATTAAGTAGTAACTAACAATAGGTAATAAACCTATTTGTTTTGTAAATTAATATTAAAGAAAATTTTTGGTTTTGTTTTATGTAATCATACAGGCGTTGTGATTTCATTTTCTTTTTTAAGAATACCAAGGCATTTTCGATGGCCTTCTATACGGGGCTGAGGAACTAAACGATGTGAGGGGAAATTGAGCGGTACATTTGAGTTGCGCAGGAGCTGTGTTCGAGTCACTGCTGTGCGCTTTGCTTATTTGTTATTATGACGAAAACGTGCTGCGTAAAAATGTGTTACAATCGTGTGGGCAGAATGATAAAACTGAGTGGAAAGAAGAGTATTTTTTGGAGTTACAGCGAGTAATCGCAAGTTTCAATGCACAAAAGAACAACGTGCCGAAAGATGAGCGCTATGGTTGAATCGTTTGTTCGGAGAGTTTCTAGGGAAATTCAGAAAAATCTTTGGGTTTGTGAAGACCGTTTTACGTCAGGTGAGAAATAAATTGTTTATCAATTACCATTCGTATAAATATTGTTACTGTCTAGCACAGAAGTAAATGTATTGTCCGTTGTACCCTTTGTATTATAACCAGTGAACTCTTCCTAATAATTCAGGAATTAACACTCGAGAGAAATATAATTTTGCTCTTCTGGATTCTTGTTGCCAGAAGTCATAGTCAGCTCTCTGGTCACAATTATGGCATCCTTTGTCCACAATACAAAATCACAACAAAGCCTCTCAGTGATGAAAATTTGCGCATATACTTGCTAATAATATAGGTGGTTCTTCTTCAATACCTATACACAATTGCCAGTTTTCCGACATGAAAATTGAATCACACAATATTTAGGACTATTTCCCTCAGGTAAACATTGCAAATGTTGGGACATGTCCTTGTGGCAAAACAGGCATTTTACGTTCACACATCCAAGTTCACAACATGTACAAGAAACCACACCATCTGGTGTTGCACCAAATTCAGGAAATTTGGGATTTATGAAAATTCCACAATTTTCAATTTTAAAATATTTACAAGACTGTTTCATTTTCGTTGTATGTGCTCAACGCATCCTTCTCTTGGTCACAGTTCCATCTTGTGGCCCGAGATTCAAATCTCTCAAAATGGTAGCAAATGGATCTCATTAGAGAAAGTGAAGGGTTTTCAAGAGATGTTCTGCATACGCTCTTAAACTTTGATGCAGTAGTACGCCCTTCTCTCAGTTATCCACAACTTGTTCCTCCACTGATTCTTGGTATCTGTCTCAACAGCCGACGCCTGTTCTGATGTTACAGTAACATCGACTGTCTCAGCAATATCCCTCAACTCTGAGTGTGTTTTATATTCTATCTCTGTAGTATAGTCTAGCTTCCCTCTGAAAAGATACCAAATTTGGGAGAACTGCCAACCTACTCAATTGATTCCCCCTATGTCGTATACTACTCGACTTTGTGATATTTTCATCTTATACGCTGTATTCACTACCACCAAACGTGACGAAATAACTCTAGGAGAGCCTGTCCTTAAAATACTCTTTTTTATCCTTTGTAGTGTAACACAAAATTAACATTCTTATTTATAAAATACATAGCGTAAATTATCCAAGAAATCTTAATTTATTAATCTACTTTCAAAGAAATTCATTTCTCGGTTGTTTCTTTGTTGTTTCCATAGCGTTGGTACACCCGTAAGGTATGTGTAAGTGCTACCAAACGATGATCTTAATATCAAACGACAATCCAAGTCTTAACGAGTGTGGGGTTTTTGTTCTACAATATTGGAGGTGGCTGCCCTGAAACACCACTCGAGTTCGACATCTTTGGTTTTTTAGTGTCCAAACTCTCGATAACATGAGTATATATAAAGTTCTCAGAGATGAGGGATACCTGTTGTTTGGAGCACACACTACAGCATTGTATACCACCCACCACATAGTGTCTTCTTCAGTTGGCTCTACAGTCCGAAATGGACATTCGCCTCCTCGACAAGCCTCCTCCATTTTTCCCTGTCTTTTGACGCCAACTTCCAGCTCATAATCCTCGCTTTCTTCCAATCTTCCTCCACACAATCCCACCATCTACTTCTTGGTCTTCCTCTTGTCCTCACTCCATCCAGTTGGCCATTTACCACCTTCTTTACAGTTCTGCTCTATTCCATCCTATTAACATGACCCAGCCATTTCAATCTACTTACTCTTATGTACGTGACAACGTCAGTATCTTTGTACAACTGCGCTATTTCGTTATTATACCGTACTCTCCACTGACCATTCTCCTTAACCCCTCCATAGATTCTCCTGAGAATTTTCCTTTCAAAGATTTTCAATCTTTCACATACCCCTTTTGTTAATGTCCATGTCTCGGCACCGTACATAATCACCGGTCTAAGTAGTGTTTTGTATATCATAATTTTGGTTTGGCGCGGCACGATATGGTTTTTAATTAATGGAAGTAGAGCAAAATATGCTTTTATTGCGTAGTGAGGAGATGTGATCGAGTTCACAACCAAACCTCCGCTTGCACAAGATAAATAACATGGACAGGTTTCTTTTAACTTCTTGCCTTGTAGCAATTTATTGAATACAATTGGAAAGCGTTTAAAGAAATGACACCGTGTGACAACACGGAAACCTGGACGTCGTCAGTTGCAGAACGTCCGTGGCGGCGATCCGTGGTCGTTCGTCCCTCAGAGATTTGTGGCGTTGTAGGACGATTCGCAGGGCTCGCGATCGTCTGCAGAGGTGCCCTTCTCGTGAGGAATCCGGTCGAGGTGTCTTGTGGTCTTTCCAATTCAAGCGGCGTAGAAGTTCTTCGCATGGGAGAATTCTTGACGGATTTGGCTTGTCGCCGAATTTAAATATTCGTATTCCAGGTTGCTGACGTGCGTAGTAACTAAAGCTAGTTGCTTTTAGGACCTCGGAATTGAGATTTGGTGCAATTCATCGAGATTGGAACTTTCGTATGTAAGTTCGTACGGAGCGCGTCTAATGAGCGTGAGCTTAACGGCTCGAGAAGGCTGGAAGTGACTGTTATCCGTTTCTAAGGATGGTTCCTTAAAAAATGAAGATAGATGACGGTCTTCATACTAGACGTAATTTTCTCTGATAGAAAAATGGTGTCGTCACAAGGTGGTTAGGTACTCATGTACCCATAAGGAAATACGCAAGGAAATTATTTACGTCGAATTCCATTTCTTGTCCGGGCCTTGGAATGTATTGGCCTTGGAATGTTCATTTTCTATTCCGTGTCCGGGCCTCGGGATGTGTTGGCCTTGGAACGTTGTGCCTTGGAATGTTATACAGATGGGCCATGCCGTTGATGTGTAAACAGTTAACAATGGCGGGAGCTTCTAATATAATATGTTGAATAGTGGCGAGCATTTTGTGATGCGTAGTACGTTATATTCATAGGAAACTGTGTTCCTGAGTCATCAACAACTATTGTGCGTGCGAGCAGGTTGATGGGGCAAGAGCGTTTAACAGGGAAAGGAGTAGAATAGAAAATGTGCATTGTGGGAAGGACACATTTCTTCCTACATCATTCCCCTCGTTCCAAAAAAATTAAACCCTTTAATTTCCGGGATAAAACTAAAAAAGAACTTGCTCGAGGTAGTCTTCCTCTGTGGAAACATCTCGAGGAAAAATAACCCTTCCTCCGATTATCCGTGAGGACCTTTGGATATCTTTGAGGACATCACCCAATTTGGGTATCTTTAGGTAAAAAACTGCTCGAGATGCTGCCCGTTTCCGGTGGTTGGCGTGGACGTGGTCCAAAGTGGGAGGTGTGTGTTATCTTCGTGGGATTATCCGAAGATATTTGATTCTAGCAGGAGTGCTGGTTCTAGGAGAAGGTTGGATGCTGGATGCTGATGATGACCAAGACGTGTGGACCAGGGGACAGGTTGTAGGATGCTGGTGTGCCAGGGTGCGCTGGACCAGGAGACGAGTTGCAGGATTCTGTTCATCTACGACAGGTTTTTTTTGGGAGAAAAAAAATATGAGCGTTGGATTTTTTTGTTCATGAGTGGTCGACGCACCAGGAAATTGGAGAAGTTGGATTTGAACATGTTAATTCCAGTAATTATGTTTGCTTCAACTCAAATTTTCCTCTTCTATTAAGAATAGCTGAGGTTAATTCTGTCTGTGCATCCATACTTATAAGGGTTATACAGAGGTCCACTGATTCTGGTCTGTAGTTTTATAACATTGGTTCATTATGTGCGTAATGATTTGAACATCCACCATCCTTTGATTATCAGACAGTACTTATTTACAGCTGGGTTCTCAGAAGGAATAGTTTTTGTTTGTTACATCCTTACATACAAGAATCGCCATGTGATATAAAAATATTTTCCACATTTAATGTTTTTAAAGGTAGTGGCGGTTTCTTACGCTTGCTTTTGCTAGATACTAGATACCGTTCAGCGTGTTGCTAGAAGTGCTATGTAGGATGGTTTTGGTTCTGAAGAGAAAAAGGAAGGAAAGATATCAGTAACAAGTTATAATGTTTTTTTTTTTATAATAGTAGAAGTCTGGCTTCTCGTTAAATTTTATTCTGCGTCCTGATCGTGTATGACCAGGCGGCGGTGTTAGTGTTGCTTCTGCGGTTGGTTGGACGATGTCTTCTGGAAGTGGTACTTGAGCGACGTTTATGGGGTCCGCTGTGATGAAAGCTGGTTTCGTGCGGTCCAAGGTCACGCGTACGTTTTTATTATTGATCCTGATCGTCAGCGTTTTGTTGTCCTCGGATCTAGATAGTACCTCGTACGGTGGTGTACCAATTCCTGAACGTAGGTTGTTGTGGGACGTGCATCATCTTTGTTATGTTCATGGAAGATGTCGCTGGGGAGCGTTAATGTTTTCCCAAATACGAGTTCTGCTGTCGAGGCGTTCAGATCCTCTCGGTGTGCGGTACGAAAGCCGAGCATGATTATGGGAAGAGCTTTACTCCAGCTGGTGTCGTGTGACATGAGAGCGGCCTTAAGTTGACGGTGGAGGCGTTCAATCATGCCATTAGTTTGCGGGTGGTATGCGCACGTGCGATGTCGGTTGATGCCGAGTCGTTGCATCAATTCGCCGAATAACTGGCTCTCGAATTGCCGACCTTGATCGGTAACGATTTTAGTGGGCACTCCGTACCGGGCGATCCAACCGTGGAGAAGCGCGTCAGCGGTTTTCTCCGCTGTTATGTCAGTCATTGGAATTACTTCCGACCAGCGTGTGAATCTGTCAATGACTGTTAAAGCGTAACGGTACCCTTCTGAGGACGGTAGTGGTCCGACAATATCTACATGAATGATGTGGAAACGATCCTCGGGTGGTTTAAAAGATCCGTGCGGCGTGATGGTGTGGCGATGGACTTTATTCTCTTGACATTTTGAACAAGTAGCCGTCCAATTTGTAATGTCTTGGTTGATACTGGGCCAAAAGTACCTGTTTTTTATTAACCGCGCTGTAGCTTTGCGGCCTGGGTGCGAGAGGTCGTGAATCTTATCGAAAATCTTTTTCCGAAAGTTGATTGGAATGAGGGGGCGACCTGCCTTACAGATTAAAGTTAGATCTGAATTTGGGATTGTTTCCCTATTGTATATATGTGGTTTCAAGTTAATCTGTTGTTGGATTTCGGGGTCCTCGAGTTGCAGCTGAGCAAGTTTAGAGGTATCTTCGAGCAATGTGATTATCTCGACGCGTGACAGTGCGTCGGCAACAACATTTTCGTTACCCTTGATATGCCGTATGTTGGTAGAAAATTGCGCAATGAATTGCAGTTGATTAAGCTGTTGCGGGGGCAATTTTTCTCGCTTCTGGTGGAAGGCATGGATTAATGGTTTATGATCTGTATATATGGTGATTTGAAATCTCTCGAACCAATGGCGAAAGTGTTGCACACTTTCGTAGATAGCTAAAAGTTCACGATAGTAAGCTGGCATGGTAGTTTGTTTTGCGGTCAGTTTTTTGCTGTAAAATGAGAGGGGTTCCCATTCTTGGTC
>NNCF01130671.1:0-74625 GCA_002313205.1 Laupala kohalensis
CCCCCACCCCCCCTCCAACCCCTTGAAGCCCAGCTTCTCAAACGCCGCCATTCCACCCCTTTGTTGCTAGCACTAGAGCTTCAATGGCATCGTCCCACTGGCAAGGAGCGTTCCATGCTGCCACCTCACACGAAAAGGGGACGAAGCGGTAAATAGAAAAAGGAACTGCATTGCGCACTAATGAGCATTCGCTACTCCACGGGTATTACTTGTGAGTTCATAGAAGTTCACGTTTTCAATATTTTAATAGTCATATTATTCTTAATACCATTAACTTTAATATAATCTCAATATAAAATTAAGATTGTTTCCATCTAATATTTAAATACTATTAAGCGCTAAATGTAATGGTAGCCTTTCTTCCGCTTCCTCAGTAAAAAATAATGTGAAAATTTAAAATTATGATAGACACGGCGTGTAATTAATTATTGTTGTTATGTTTTTGTCCTTTAAATGTCATCTCTAATATAACAATCCTATCCTGGCCCGGGTATCTCTCCGGTTTTTCACCGGGTAGTCGTGGAATTTCCATAGATGGGAATGTCATTTAATACTTTTTTTCTTACTAATCTCGAATTTTTACTGAACATAATATCTACGATACATTTTGGAATAATAAATAGATAACAATACGTACTACATATTGAATAATTTATTTTATAAGTATTAAATCCTCCACTGTCCTTTGAGCCCTGGATCAGAATTGATGGGATGCTTCCTCGCTTGTTTCCGGAGTGTAATTCAGTTTCTTATCCTCCACGAGTTCATACGCAATTTGCAATTGCTTTTTTCGACAAAAAGTTTTTATTTATTTATTTTTCGTAAGGCAAACTGATAGGAGTCGTATAATAATCCTTGGTGGCTAGCACTAGATTAAAATATAATTTATTTACTCTTCTGTAACCCAACAGCAGCATTGTTCAAAGTATTAAAACGAAGCTTGCAAAGTGTATTGATATGAAATTTACTTTTATTTATGAATACAGTTCAAAATACGAATAACCATGAATTCTGAAAAAATACTTAAATCGTGAAATATAATGCCTCGATGTAATTGAATATATATCTGTCAATTATGAAACAAATTGGATGAAATTTTTACCAGTGAACATTCAATGCATTTGGATATTATTCAACTAATTGCAAAAAACCGTGATATTGTATTTTGGAGAATTAATTTTGAAAGAAAGTAGTATTTTCCGTTTTTGAACTCAAAAATGTTCTCCGTTTGACAAAAATAACATGATAATATGAACCAGAAAAATAGAATGGAGTCTAAACTTTCCGTATAAAACACTACAATTATCTTTTTGAGAGTACTTTTTAAGCATTTTTCATCTGCTGTTCATATAGGCTTGATCTATGTTAAAACAGACTTGGATTTACTCAGTGGTAAAAAATGACAAAAATATAGAATCAATGGGGGTAAACCTCATTTTTAACGTAATTAACTCGAAAAAAAAATGTTTCTGTTAAAGTTTGCGATGGCCGCCTCTTTTTGTCGATTATACAAAGAATGACCCGTTAGTATAAATGTATTTTAATATTGTTTTATTGGCTGATCGAGATATTGACAAATTCACACAGTAAAGTCCAAATTACAGATCAGACAGAGAAATGACGGTGAATAATTTTAAAATAGTGATTAGTGATCAAGAATTCTGGAGTTCAAAAATTTCAGTAGTACATGCTATTCCTTGAAATTGTTTCCTTAACCTCGCAATTCTCATTAAAAAGTAATAATAATAATAAATAAAATAGGTGTGAATGAAATGTATTATGAATATTCCACTTCAAATCGATGAAACATTTACATTTACCCTATAATACGGATTTTAGTTATTTAGTTAAATGCGTTAAATTATCAGCTTAAACTACACAAAAAAAATTTCCTTAAATGTACGTTCTCTACAATTATTCTTATACTTTTCGTTAATTTTTAACAACATGTAGCTTAGAAATTAAAAAAATGTTTAATTAACCAATGCGACAATTTAAGTATAACACAAGTATATTTTTAAATTCAAGTAATGAATGAAGCATAAACCTCTATGCGCAATTGCTGCATCGTATAGGACACACAATGTCATTGAAAATAAATTTTTGGAATAATAAAACGGTATTTAATAGTTTGGTCATTCAGTTTTATATGGAGGTATTTTATATCTCATTTTGATTACGATGTAAAATAAAATTGAAACTTGTGGACTGTAAAACAATTACATTCAACATTAAAAATAAATGAGAAAGATACTGGTGAAACACATAAAATGAATGCGTCTAAACGACGAATATGAGTGTAAAATAATACATTTTGTTTCAGGAAGTGCAAAAAAGAATTCCATTTTAAGACAGATTAATAAGGTACGTCCAGAAAAGACTTATGAATGTTGTTTTATTAAATATTTATGAAGACTCATGAAAAGTGGTCATGTACAATAGTGTTTTTAAATAGTACTATGTAAATTAGGTTCGGTATATTTAGGTTTTGCAATACAATATCATTTCATGTAAATAAATACAATGTATCTGTTCTAAGTAATCTCTTTCAAATTAACAATATTGTATGAAAGCAAAAAAAAAAAAGCAAATGCTGAGAACCATCATTTCTCAACGTTCCAGATACACTATTCTGGCATTATTTATTTATATAACAAACAAAATTCGATATGCTCTCAAAAATATGTAAGACAATTACAGTGCAGAAACCACATACAAATATTAGGAACTGCTGATGCAAATATTCAATATTGATATAAGATAATTTTTTATCCTCTCAGATTTCCTTGATTGATTATTGTCATGTCATGATCCTATTATGAACGATTATGTTACCATTAAATACCGGTGACCGACAAACCAAGAATTATATTTGTTGATAGTCAACTTGAATTGCAATATTCGTTTCATTAAAATTAATATTTTGAGTAATATCACAAGTAATATTTTGAGTACGTGTGTGAATACAAAAAAGTCGCCCAACATATCTCCTCGGTTAACACTCCGAAATGTTGATTATGAGAATACTCATCTCCATCTTGATATTGATTTCATCAATACGGTGTTTCATCGGCTGATTTTCCTAACGGCTGTTTCAGTAATGTTATCTCCGTTACCACACCCAAGCACTGTACGTGTATTGGAGGGTAGAATGTTCAATAATTATATGTTATCATCATTATTAATTATACATGTTCATCATTATTAATTAATCAAACAGTTAAATATGATTAGTAGCACGTTCACGCAAAAAAAAAAAAAAATTAAAAATTGCTCTGTTCCAAAGTCTAAACCTACGTATCTTGTCTATTTTGACTTGTAGAATCCGAATCCAAAGCCAGAACTCTTCTCCCATACATTTTGTATCATCCCCAACGAAACCATATGTTGTGATTAAACGCGCCACTGAATAAAAAATGTACATTTCAACAATCACACAAATCTTCATATTTTAATAAATCGTTGCAGTAATACTGTTCAAAGTTCGTCTAATGACATTAATTAAAAATACGTTTAACGTAGTTGTTAATTTGGGTCTTAATATATATTTCGAAATTGAGTCTCGAAAAATTGACAATGTATTGACCATCACAAAAGCAGTCAAATTTTTCCTTTGACTAAATGTCAATTATTAATGTTGTTTTTGTTTCTTTATGAAAAGATATTTACTGAATATGCAATTATTTACTTCAATTTACGAGAAGGAATCCAGAAAAAAAGTAAAATATTCAGCAACGTATTTAATAGTAAAAACCCTGAAAATTAAAATTTCTTTGTGCACGTTTACATGATAGAGAATTCTACCATTCAAACTGTTATAGCTATTACTATTCATACTCCGTGGTTTCCTACTTCATCACTAGAACAATTACTTCCAGAACAGAAACAGGAATTGCAATAGTGCTCCGAACGAAAGATGATAATAACATTCGCAAGTTGCGAGAGCTGAACCGGAGTTGCGCCCCACGCTGATTTCCTAATTATCCTATTTGCATGCAAAAAAGCAGACCAATAAACAAAGTACACGCGCGTTTTTGTAAAACAAAGTTACGTAATTGGAATATTTTACTCGGGTAATATCAGTAAATCAGGCACGGGTCTCGCGAGAGGAAGAAACGAGTTGGAGAAGGGGTGGACAAAGTTAGCCTTCCGGACGCATGTGGCCCTAGTGCAGAAAAATTAGACAAAAAGAAAGAAATGAGGATTTTATTTCACAATTACGGATTTGCGGGGAAAGTGGGAGTTTTAGTAGAAATAACCCAAAAATTGAGACATATTTTCTTCTGGACGAAGAAATGGCGTATCAAGCTCAATGAATCCAAATCTGTCCATATAAATTTCACCAAAAGAAAATTGACCCAGTACCATTGACCATAAACTCAAAAGTAGTACCGTATGGAAATACTGCAAAATATCTAGGAATGATTCTTGATTCCAAACTAAGCTGGAAGGAGTATGTTAAGATAAAAGTGCACGAACTAAATATTAAATACAGAAAAATGTACTGGCTCCTCGGAAAAAACTCGGAGGTGTCATTGCATAATAAAATATTGTTATACCAGCAAATTTTAAAACCCATCTGGACATACGCTTTACTACTTGGGGTTGTACGAAGCAGACAAGTATAAATTACATCCAGCGTTTCCAAAACAAAGTTTTGCGAAGTATTGTTAGTGCGCCATGGTACATTAGAAATGATGACATCCACCGGGACCTCCACATGGAGATATGAAAATCTGCCCAGAAGCATCAGCAGCGCCTGCAGCAACACGTTAACAGTGAAGGCACCAAACTTCTTGATCATACTTAAGAGCATCGTCGATTCAAGAGGAAGAAACCAAGTGATCTTATAGAATAAAGAACTATAATATTATAATAAAGTGTATAAGCGAATTCTATTAATGAATGGACATTCGTGTAATGATTTTATGTGTTTGTAAACAAGTTACAGATAATCTGTAAAGATTAGGTGTAGCAATTGTATAATAAAAAAAATATTTTCTTCTCCTAACGAGTAAATTTAATGAGGTATGAGACAACCCAAGGTCACGAACACATGGAATCTTTTAAATGGTTTTTAGTCACACCTCCAAATTGGAATATTTCAACACGCAACCAAATATTCTCTATGGGATCACCTCAATTTAGGACAATATCTGTTATGAAACCTCATGTGAGGAATGTGGGGAAATACAAGTAGAAGTGAATCTTGTACTACATAGTCAAGAAGGTGCAGAGACTACACTAATAAAAAGAATATTTACAATAGGAATATAGAAGGCAGAATAACACAGTATCAAAAGTATTTTTATTGTTTTAGATAAGTAATTTAATATGAATTATTTATTATATTATTTTGTGAGACTGTCTTATTTATTTATTTATATATATATAATGAAAATAAACTGAAGATATAAAAATCTAATTTTGGTAAATGTGAAGCTTCAATACAGAATAATTGAAACACGATTACTCTTTTTTATCGAGCTAAAACTCGAGCTCGTTCTCAATAAATACGAGAATGTTTACTTGCGGAGAAAAATCGAAAAAAAAAATCGAAAAATCCAAAGATTTGGAGAAGTCGAAAATTACAATGAATTGAATGTAACTCTATTAGAAACAACATCAATTATACATGATCAATGATTCAAGTGACTGATTGAGATAACATATTTGATTTCTGGAATCGCCATTCCGAATAAATCAATGTCGACAAGCAATTTGCCGCAGCGCAACCAAATTACCAGATGACAAAAACAGACGCGATGGAACATTGGCTCTTCATTTGCACCTTGTTGACTAATTAGTACATTAGTGTAAAATCAATTAAAATTGATACGACATACTGCGGTTTGATTTTAAGCAACTAACGTTCCTTTTCTCTTTGTTACATTTAATAAATTATTTTCAGGACGGTGACATCGGTTCACGCATTTTCATTGCTTGTCACAAGCCGAGAAATTATAGTAATCTGGACAAAACTGCGTCATCATCAAACAAACAAAAAACAATATTCTTCATTGTAGGAATGGGTCTGATGTTGATGGATTGTTAATCGCAAAAAATAAAAGATCGCAGTATTAACAGTTTTTAGCCACTATTTTTGACAGAACCCTGCACTGAAGGTGGACACTATGCGTCCAAAAGGGCCTTATGTCTCGATAAATAACATAATATTTTGTTGTGTGTAACAACGCATTAATTAATTATAACCCTGTATCATTATTATCATGTTAACAAATATGTACTCTACAGAAAAAAGGGAATATTGTTTAAAGAATTATTCATACGATTGTGGTTATACACAAAAAATTGAAGAAAGCAATCAAATTCAATTAGAAAATAAAAATTGAAAAAGTACAATCACAATTTATTTATAAATAGAAAAAGTCTAAATTAGATTTAATTTAATCTATAGACAAATATTGAAATCGTCACAGTTTTTCCAAAACTTCTTTATTCTTTATAAATTCGCCTTTAAAACTCCGTTCATTGCCAATCTTACTCTCTCGTTTGGAAACTTGGAACGATTTCAAAAATTATTTGTGACATTAAAACAATAAAATAATTTACACTGTAATTCTACCGCTAGGTTTGCTTCATTGATCTCACCGGAACATCTATTTTTTAGATGTAATAGAGTGAAATTTTACGTAAACATACTCTCATAAGTGCACTAGACGTTCCCCCTCCTGCAAGTTTCAATACCACACGGTATACGCTAATGGTGACCTCTACTTGAACATAAAACTCTTCTTATAAAAGTACAATTGGCCAAACCAAGTTGCCTCTAACGTTCAGAACACAGCAATAGAGAAATTCACAAAGATATTCCATTGGACTTGGATGCAACTCCAGACACTCTTAACGGTGATTCGTGTTACTATATTTTTATTCTTTTGTAAAATAGACGCGACGAAAGATAAAAGTGGAATACGACAAGGTGTATCATTGAGCATCAAGGCGGAAGAGGACTTCGGGCAGCCAATGACAAGGCAAGACATTTTTTGATAGGGAAGTTAAAGGTGTTGTACAAGTTTGATTGAAGTGTTATCCTAATACGTTCGCTCCAAAAAACGTCTTGATTATGACTGGCTTGCACTGCGCGGGACGGGCACACCTTGTCTTATTCCACTATGAGTAAAGATGACGTCTTGAAACACAGTGTGTTTTTATTCCATAACACAAATATTCCGTATTTCGAAAATTATAGACATTCCACTCTAACATGAGCAGGTGAGATGAATCTCATTTCACCTGTATGCGTAGGTCTTACAAGGTATTCCAGGGTATTAAAACACATGCATAATATTAATCTCCGTTCTTTCCGTTTTAGCGAGTAAGGGGAACGACAACTGACGATCAGAGTACGAATATTTGCCAACAATTGGTGCAATTTGGCCGTCATTATTTGCCACATGGAAGTACTTATTTGATATTGTATTGTTATAACACCAGGTACACGAATCACGAGTTTATTTGTATTTCATCACTATTTGTATTATATCTAAGTAATATACACCAATAGATATACATAATAAATGTCTGCCACGTTTTTCAATAAACATCATTTTCTAGTCGTGTTTATTCTATCCCATTTCTTTTGCGCCCATGGGAAGATCATTGAATATGTCTTGAAGTTCACTATGACATCCTCCGAAAATTAATTTCGTGTGCTCATATATTTAACCGATGCTAGGGTTAGAATGAGCTGCAATCTCCTACTTGCGAGTCTGTAAAATATAATTCAAAGCATCTTACTCAGATACGCTTAAGTCTAACGTACGACCAATTACAACAATAGCTCCTCCGGAGGTTAAGGGATTAGTGTGCGTGCACACCAACATGTCGCTCCGGGTTAAATTCTCGGCGGGGTCACAAAAACTTTTGTTGCTTCTCACATTAATGTCCCAGTTCATATAGTTGGAACTACAGAATATCAAAAGAGCAGTTCATTTTTCATACAAAATAACGACGAGCTGCGAATCGAACCTGGGACTCCTGCATTGTTCGCAGAGGTGTTAACCACTACATTACCCGTTGGCCTTCCACAACTTCTCACCATTTCCATCCAGACCTAAACTCCGGAACACCTGAGATTCATCCCCATACATGATATTCCCATAGAGGACATCCCCATACAGGAACCGGGTTTTAGGTCTGGATTGAAAAAGTTCCTGACCGAAACCTTCTCCTGGTGTAGGGTGAACGGGAGAAATATATCTATGAGTATAATATACGTTTTTGAAAATGCTTTAAACGCACCATTATACGTTATCGTTGGTTACGAAATGAAGATGGATGTGACGAGTAAAGAAGCAAAAATATTTCTAATAAAGTTGTGTGTTATAGAATCCAACTATTCATTTCAAAATAATTCAATGAACTAAGGTAAAATTAGATTGAGACTAATTTGATTATGAGAGTGGTAAAGATACAATATCTGCACTTTTGGTTCATCTCGTATCTCGTTGTAATGCATGGATGTTTCTAAACATAATTTCAAACATTGTACCATTCGTCAAAGAGCCAAAACATCCCTATCACTAATCATAATCCTGACGGCATCAGTTTCGCGTTAGTCGCAAAGTTTGCACCCATAAACTGAAACACATATTAAAAGGTCTTGAACGCGTGTACCGAAACTGACGTGTAGTCTCCTAGTAGAACTCTACGAAAAAACCGACTCGGGTTTGCATTTCAGAACACACATGTAAATTCTGTCTTTGAAATTCACAAAAATAGGTCACATGGATTCGCAACTTTCGAGATGGTAGTTATGGAATCAAAAATGATGAAGGAAAATTCAAGTTAGGATTTTGAACTCACAAGTGTGAGTTCAAAATCACATCCAATACATGGAAATCAAGTATAAATGCTTCCGCATGTTGTCACTAATCCGTTGTACGGGATGTGTTACATGTTCACCGGATCAGGACAGATGTATGTTATGCACGGGTTTTGGGAATCGAGGCGGGTGGTGAGGTGGCAGCAAACCTCCGGCCAAACAGGAGGTCTCGGGTCCGTCTCAATTTTCACCTAGTCATAGACGTATGTATGTTTGTGTACAGTGTTTCATCAGGTAGTTTAAAAATCTAGAATAAAGAATATTACCAAAGCAATACTGCCATGTTTCTGAACAATCTCAATTTGAAGCTGATTTATATGAGAACTTGGAGAAGAAAGGATAATGATGTGGCGATACTTGACTCAGGCATGGTGAAAAATTACGTCACCCAAAGAATGAGATGCAGTTAATGATATTAACATATCACAGAATACCTTTGTAAGGTTGTGGGGACACTTGATCTAATTTAACTGACGTAGTGGAATAAAGGACACGTTTGAAATCCAATTTAACCATCCATGTGCAACGTACAGAATGTCTTCACATTCGAAAGTGTTGCAGATCTAAGATTGGTGAATGGAACTATCAATAGAAAAAAACTAAACATGTTGATACACCACCACATGGTGTTTCCGTAAGAAGTAACCTTCACTATACCTATTTTTGATGAGCCGACAAAGCACTAGACTTTGTTTAGGGTAAGATGAAGTTTTCCTGAGAGACCCTTGTATTGTATTCGGTTTGAGAGAATTCATAAAAGTAACTCTAGATCATAACTTCTTAAATATATTTCTATTTTGAATAAAAATGGATGAATGTTGTATTAATAGAGTATTCTCTGACATTTGGAACCTTCAAAACATTACATGGTGATTTGCTCTTTGAGTTCAATGTTGAACTATGCATTATGGATATCTATATTTCATTACTTAGCCATCAAAAAATTATATATTTTCCTATACCTCCCTTTCTACTGTAAACCCACTTACGTTACACCAATTATATTCTGTAAACCAAACAAAGGAAAATTATGTGGTCAGCAATACTTTTGTTAAATTCAAAATTAATCGCTCAACAAGTTAATTCTTCGTTTTCACTCTCTCTGGGACAAAAGATATCATGTTGCTCCCATGTTAATAATATTGTTAACATAGAGAAATATCGCTCCAATGTATCACACATTCGAGCTACGAAGTGAATCATGAGGTTTGTAATTGCATGATTAATACATTTGTGACATCTTGCAATAGAATTTCGGTGAAATGTTGTTTATGAGGGTGCGTAGAGCATCTCTTACACACTGGACGGTTAATTTACCGCGGAAGTATGAGTAATGATGTCAGGGCGTCGTTTCAGTTAATTACTGCTTGCTCGCTTGCTATCCGATCCGCTTCAGGCCGAAACAAGTGACTTACGCTACGCGATGAAATATGCAACAGTTTATAATTGTTCCATGTAATTTTATGGAAAACCCTAAATGTTTTATATATTTTTCTTTATTTTTATCACATACATGTATTGGCTACTCTTAGATATTATTCGCCAGTACTTCTTTTAAGTTTGTAAATTAAATATGTATGATTTTGTCAATTGAATAACGTAATTTAGATTTATTTCTTATATTTGGTGGTTCTGGACTATCATGAATATTCTTCATAATAATCGTTAGTCACAATGTAACAAGTTAATTTTGAAGATACTTAACGGAGACAAGAATATTCTAATATTTAAATTACTAAACACTTAATTATTTCATAAAAAAGTAAAATTTAAATACAGATCCCGATGCCACAATATATTTTCGCGTTGTACACTACTGAAAACAATAAAGGGTCCATTTATTTTTCCCACGCTCTGAGCAGTTTTAGATTTGTTAAGTTTGCAACGCCTCTCTCGTCGTCCTTCCCCTACGACTGGGGAAGTTTCGTAGGTCTATTTGAAACGGCTCCCATATTTGGCAGACTAATAGTACCACTGGTAAATCATAACGAGATAAAATGTTTCATTACACCGCTATTAAAGAATTTTTTTATTTTTATTATACACATTTTGGACTTATATAACAAAAATATTCTGTATATTCTTGACTTCAATAAACTTTATCATTCTCTATATTTAAACGACTTCTCGAGATTCGTTGTCTCGCAAGGTCTTCATAGACAATGTAAAATATATTAGAGTTTCTGTAAAAAACGTTTGCGTAATACTGTGACAAAATATAGTTTTTAACAGAATTTGAATATAATTGCAAGATATCGTATGGAATTGGTATAATTTGAATCACAAATTACTTATAAATATTCCTATAATTTCTTATATTTATACAGTGAAGTAAAGAAATCAAATCTCATTGCCTACAAATGATGTGTATTGTCGAAAGTAATTTCACATAATTTGCGATTCTCTTAAGTTTTTCATATATGTGAAAAGGAATTAAATAAATATAGAAAACGTTTGTCTAAAATATGAATTAATAACACAAAAGTTTAATTTTCGAGTTATAAATAATATAAAACTATTTAAGGAACAAATAAATTACATCTTCTAGTGACATATTTATCCACGATATAACAATTTGGTAGTAATCGTTCAACCTAAAAAAAAGTAATCAGAGATCAATAATATGAAAACCTCGTTTCAGATATGAATAAATAAAAAAAGACAAATCTCTTGTATTTATTCCAATCAAATGAAATGTATTAACTCATATTAATACCATAGGTACTTTTCTTTTTTCATTCCTACTTCTTTCACTCTGTCAATCGTTCCTTCTTTCTTTTTCTCTCTTTCTCTTTTTCTTTCTTCCTGTCGTTCTTCCTATCATTCTTTCTTCCTATCGTTCTTTCTACGTCTTTCTTCCTATTTACACTTTATTACACTTGGATAGTTTTAGACCTCATGTTTCTCTGTGGACGAAGAACCTGTCTCACACGGACTCAGTGTAGGAATGCTTTTCTGATCAGATAAGATATTGGAATCATTTACTTTTAAATAAATATGAACAGGAAAGAAAGAAACAACGCGGAAAGAAACAAGGAAAAAAAGAAAGAAAGGAATGGAGGGAAAAAGAAAGTAAAAAGAATTAAAGAACGAAAGAAAGAGAAAAAGAAAGACAGTGAAGAGAGAGAGAGAAAGAAGGAGAGAAAGAAAGGGAGTAGGAAAGAGAGAAAGAAAGTGAGGCAAAACGCGGAAAGAAACAAGAAAAGAAGGAATGAATGAAAGAAAGAGAGAGAATGAAAGGAAAAGAAGGAAATAAAGAAAAGAATGAAAGGAAGGAAGGAAAAAAAGAACGAAAAAGAAAGAGATAGAAAGAGAAGTAAAGAAAGAGGAAGAAAGAAAGAGAAAGAAAGAGAAAGAAAGGAAGAAAGAGAAAGATAGAAAAAGAAAGAAAGAAAGAGAAAGAAGTCGTATTTGCTAGTATATCAAATGAGTCCTAGTGACAATATTATGCGATAATAGTTTCAAAGGTAGAGTGACACCACTAAATCTGTTTTGTATATTGTCACTAAACATCTCTATAGGGTACGTTTGAACCAATAATTAATAAAATACATGACGCGTTATTTAATATTACAGTCGGTGATGTTATCAGAAATTATCCTAATGTTTAGAAATTTACGAAAAGAAGGAAGTATTTCATCAAGGGTCTTGTAATTGAAAATGACTGGAAGTAAAAAGAAAGTGTTATATAGAAGTGAGAAATGATGCATTGGCATGTTTTGTCAACATCCTGAGTCCTAAGCGTCAGCATGTTTCCTTTCGAAATAAGTAAGTAGAAGATTAAAACGCAAAGTTGGTTCAGACGGAGTTCGGCTGTCGCTTGCGCTTGGCGGAGAGTCGCCGCCAGAACGACAGTGGCCGCTTGTCCTTTGTCAGCAGTGCAGCAGCAGCAACGCTGTCTGGCGGAGACCCAAGCGCCCACTCAGCGCGTGACAATTGCCGGCGGCGGCGCGCTGACGCCGCAGCTCTCGTCAACTGTTCGCCTGCTCTTGTTACTGCGACCGGCACGAGGCACTGCATCCGCTACTTGCCCTCCACAATACGAGGAGTCGAGGCTCTCAAAATGATGCTAATATCAGCTGTTACGGGTTGATTTCTAACTTAATTTTCGTTTAATTACTGCTCGGGAGGCGAGAGGTGAAGCCCATTGTTCGAATAAGAGAGGTTGGAGCATTAAATATCTATAGGGACAGACAATACTGAAGTCACACGAAAATTATTAAATTTGGGATTAATTGAAAAATAAAATAAAATACGTACATTCATTCAATTTTGGCTAGTTAACTTTTAATAACTTTGAAAATGAATGATTAACTAAACAAAATTTTACAACTCAACCTTTCTGTGATGAATAAAATTTCAGGTAGTCTCGATTTTCCAATGGATTGGCATTAATACTGAATCTTATTCGGCAGAAGAATTCTTCTTGACGTGTTCTGAAGAATCTATTTCCAGAGAAAAACTTGAATATTTATTGTGAAAATTTGAAGTGAATATTTATTGTTTTTTTTTGTGGGGCTTTACGGCTCGGCGACATCTAGGTCATTAGAGCCCTAAAAACTTGAACAGGTAGGGAAAATGCAGTTACTCACTAAGGAGAGCCAATATGACTCTCCCCGCGTGTGGAACTCGCCGAATGACTCAACCATACCCACTAAAAACCCTCCTGAAAACTCAAAACTCAAATATCAACACATTTCAAAACATTACACACATCATTACAAAATAAAATAAAAAAAGAAGAAGAAAGTGGAAAATGAAAGATACTCTAGCCTTAATAGCGTCGGGATCGAAAAGAACAAGAGGTGACCAAGGGAGGTCAGAAAAGAGAAAGGAAGGAGCCTAACACAAATAATTGGAAGTAATGCCAGAATCAGCTCGGGGTCCCGTGTTTGCGAAACACATACTTACTAGATGTAAGTCCCCTGGGGGAATATTTATTGTCTTATGATAAATCTAGCATATATTTATAGGTCTATCATGTTAGTTAGAATAGTAGTTTTGGAGTGTTTTGAGGAAATAATAACAAGTTTGATTATGCATAAATATGTAAAACTATATGGAACAAAGAAAAATCAGAAATATACACTAATTATAAGAAACAAATGAGAATATCCTAAAATAAAATTTCAATTACCGAGAACTGCTTTGTACAGAAATTTTTAGGTAAAATTCCTTGTACAGCTAGGATGAGCTGATGTTCGAAGGACCATAAATGTACAGGCATTTTACAGAAAATGAGGAAGGATATGAGGTGTGGTTAAACAATAGATATGCCAAGAAAACAGTTTAATAACATGAAACATGAATAAAACAAGAAATAATGAGGTGATACAAATACCAAAATAGAAATGAGGCGCTGCGATAGTGTTGAGCGTTATATGATGTATGCTGAACAGTTGGAGTGCAGTTCACGGCCCAGACGAGCTGCGGTGTGTGGAGCGGGTTTGACCGTGAAGTCTCGGGGGCTGGTTGCATGGGTTACGGTCACGGTATCCTAGGTGATAAGCGCGGTTATATTATCTGATCGTAACATGGCGTGACTACCAAATGATGGAAGTGATGTGAAGATGATGACTTGTTGCAAGTGAGCGAGTGTCCCCCTGTCAGGACTCGCTTAAGAGAAGCGCGCTGGCGCCAGATGAGAAGTAATGACTTGTTGAGATACTTGCAGCAAGTGTACTACCTCGTTGACGCTACCTCGTAGCGGTGAAGGGCTCGCACGGTAGCTCTGGTTATCTGGATCGGTCGATAGCATGACGTCACAGGCCGACCGTGTATCGATTGTCCATGTTACTCGTAATGATAGATTCTTTGTCGCTGTTCTGGCGGGAATAAAGTTCATAGAAGCCCAAATCGAAATATATCACTCAATTGGCACAAAGAACATATAGTCCACAGATTGTTCACTTGGCTAATGGTATGATAACCAAAAATATCTGAACATGCTTACTTGCAGATTAATAAATTATTAATATGTTTGTGGTGTAAAAAGCTCCACGTATGATAATATTTTGTGAAAATATAACCTGTGCATCTCAACTAGGGACAGGAAAAAGAATCCTTTTTTTTATCACTACGTTTTCTTATTCGGTAGTTTGGGGAGTATTTTTTGTTATGATGCGAGGCAATATATTTGAAATTGATGGAGTATTTCAATAAACAGAGCCCGTGCTATTCTTCCTTTTCAAATAGTCCTTCGTCCAGGAAATCCTCTGTAGCGGTAGCATGGTAGCGGTAGCATGGTCTTACATGGTAGCAACTGTAAGCAATGTAATCAGCACAGTTGTGACATTCGAAATGAGAGTTCAAAAGCTGCGGAAAACTGAAAAAAGGAGAAGTAAATAAGTAGAAATGATACCACATTAGTCGGTTCACGAGACCAAAGATCTTTTGATGTGACGAGTAGAAAAGTAGATCCGTTAACATGTTTAATTTTAAGACTGTGTAAGAATATTATAATTTATTTACAACGTTCTCTTTTTAGTTTTAAGTATGAAATAAGTAAATGACATAAATAACTCCTTACTTAAAGATTATCCTTTGTTAATTTGTTATTGTTTTTGGAGTAAGTATACTGATGTTTCAGAAAGGAAATTCCATCGGGTTATTTGATGTAATTAATGAATTTGTAGATAGCATGTTTTGAATGATTTTAAATTATTAGGAAAAGAAAAGAGTGTGTTGCAAATTTCATGTCGCAACCTAAAAACGTTAGTAGAACGGAGAAGTTAAGACATGCTGGCATTAATGAACGAATCTCTTTTTCCGCGAGAACTTTCACGCGTTCTTAGAGTTGGTCCCCGATGAAAGTTTCAAGGGTTAGCAGTAACACACGCGAATGAATAGAATCCAACATTGACAACGCTTCAGCTGAATAATGCTGATGGATAGAATTTATTTGAGTATTTTATAGATCTGGACAAGAATTTATTAGAAATCTACATTTTCCCGGAAATCGAAATCTGATACAAAAGTTCCTTTGTCGAATTAACCCTGCAGTGGTAGTGCAGCGGTCCATAAGAAGTAATCATCTATTTGTTCTCGATGCTTTCATGGCATGTGATCAGATTAGTAAACTTAGACATCTATTGCATCACCTCAATGGTTGTCTATGCTCTTTCCCGCGCGGTTTTCTTGACTCTGCAACAATGAACGTGGGGAGTGCATGCGTTATGCACATTCTTCTGTACGTACTTTAATATTGATGCTAGGTGTACTTTATGAAACACATAAGGATTACAAATTGAATTTATAGATAGAAAGCAGTTATTCAGGTGGTCGTACATAAAATGTAATAGCCAATATTAATTGATATTCCTACTTTAAAAATGGACGACATATGTCATCGACGTGATCTCTAAGGCTCCAATTCCGTAGTACTTTTAATTGTAATCCAATTCTCTTAAACGAGAAATTGTTGCATGTATGTGAATGTATATCTCGGGAATCTGCATACCAAAAGTATGTATGTAAAGTATATATAGATGCCACCGGCAGCAGCATTGCAGCATTCGACGAACAAAAAACGTGCGCATTTGAGACCCTCACATGCCCCTACTCCACGCATCACTGATCTTATAAACGTATAGCAAGTCAGCGAATAGCTGAGGTAAGTACACAACAAGGAAGTCAGCTTTTGGAAAACTTACGACGGCGTGCAATGGAAACACAAGAAAGTGATGAACGATGACCACAACGCTTAGACGAAAGGAGACGTTGTTATGCTAGACGTGAGGGAGCTTTATTAGCAAACATACTACCTACTAAAATTTTTAAGATTTGCTCTATACATTCCGTGGATTTTATTTGTAAATTCATTTTTTAAGGATATTTTCGTATTTTACTTTAAATAAATGTAATAATCGGAACCTAATAATTATTAGTAATGATAAGAAACATCAATATATATTTATATTCTTAGCTCCACACATTTTCATATATTATTACTTTTATTATTATTTTTTTTTATTATTTCCCCAATTTTGTTATATTCTTTTAACTTTAATGGTAAATAACGATAACGTAAGTTGCCGAAAGCCGCTTTGGCACCTTAATTAAAATATTTTCTGAATATTAAAGTTCTACGCAACTTTATCTACGCAACTATTGCTATTGAATATAGTTAGTATATGTTTCCCGTCTCTTGAGCTTTATTCCTCCGTAGTTTAATTCTTTCAATCACCATCTTTCTCTTTCAATAAAACCTTTTCCAACTATTTTCCATTTCAGACATTTTCCTCGCATATCACTTCGCCACTAAAATTAACACACGAGGCATTAACAAGCCGAATCACGAGGTCAACGTTGCCAAATCTGAACGGATACTACGGGAATCAAAGACGTGGATATTAAAATATTGTTCTAGCGGATTTGACCATCGGATTTCCTGTTGAACCTCCTTAAACGACCATTGACTGCATCATGGAAAGAGCCATCCAAGACATATTTTTGTTAAGAATCAGAAAACTCATATTCGCCCCCAACACCACACCAAGCTGATTAAACCGGCGTTTTTCGAGACACCTGACTTAAAATTTATAAATACAATAAAAATGTTAACACACGAAAAAAGTATAATCAGGCAGATCATGTTGACAAAAATAAATGAAAATGTAACTTTCTCGGCGGGGAATGGAACCGGACCCTCGTACGTACGTATTCGAGACGTTGAGACATGTGGTTATTTTCTATTTACTCTCCGTATGTGTTCTACAGGATAAATACTGCGTGTCATTTCCATAAAATTAGGAATCACTCCTTAAACCCGGACACACACACACACAAATTATATATGGGCAAACGTAAACAGCGCAGTTACTAAATTAGACAGAGACAATGAAGCAAGCGTCTTTGCTCTAATCTAAGAATCTTGTTAGATTCATAATATTCAGAAATATGATCATACTTTTTTACATCACATACGAAACGAATACAGGTATTTTGGACTCTTTGAAATGTTTCTGCTATGGATTTATTTAAGTTGTTGTAGATCACATCACCATAATCTAGCATATTTTTCATTAGCGTTTCTTAAGTTTTTACTGGTAGACATTTCCCCACATATTTTACTTAATGAATAATAGCATAAACTTTCTGGCATATTTTACGAACATGAGGTTCTCAGTCTAATAGTTCGTCCATAATTACTCCGAGATTTTTGACTTTGGTACTATATAGTTATCAATTATAACATTTGATAAAGTCGTATTCATCAGATCTTTGTGAGCTCTTCAAGAACCAATTATCATCATTTGCTATTTTGAAGGATTTAAAAGACAAAACAATAATAATAATAATAATAATAATAATAATAAACCAAAATAATACGAAATTAAAAAACAATACTAAAATTTTAAAGAGTGAAGAAACGTTTTAGTTTTTAGTATGCCCCGTTTAAATTGTCCAACTCATGTTTACTTGAAACCCTATGTTTTTACATTCAAGATGATGGTCCCAACCGTCGTCCACACGTTGGTATAGCCGAAGCGGTCTATGGCCGCGAGCAGCAACTCCAGCCTCATACGCGTGAGAACCTCCCTGATGGTCACACAGGATGCACGGAGTCCATGTTTCGCTTAAAATATTTTTTTCCGTTGGTAAATTCTACAATTTATAGAACGCTTCTTACCAGCAACTTTAGGACCTACTCGATGGCTCCTATCGATATCAGCTAAAGATAAATTGACACCAATCTTTTTTGCTACGTCTATGGCGATGCAGTCAGAGTCTCCCCTTCGACTTCTGCTTTGCCGAAAATGCGAATGGAATTCCGACGCTGATTCTGCTCCAGGTCGTCGCACTTCAGGTCCAACTGCGTCCGAAGGTCTTCGATCAGCTTCCCTCGTTCCTCGAGCCTCTCCTCGTAGTTCTTCACTGACGCAGCGATCTTCACATCCATCGCCTCCGAAAACCGCATCCTCAATCCTCTGCACAAACGCATCGGAGTTAAGAACCGTCTCAATCTGCAAACTAATGCCACAAACCTTAGAATTTTTCGCAGCCATGTTAAAAAGAAAACAAGAGGGGAAAAATAAAGTAGTAACAACAAAATTAATACCAAAAGAAGAGGAAGTAGAACTATTAACAAACAGATTAAGATATCAATTAATGTACAATATCAATATCAATGTACAAGTTAGGTAAAGAATAACAAACAAATACTTATCTGGTGGTTCGAAGTAAAGTTCTTCTCAGCGACCACTTAAGCACCAACAAACACCTACTACTCTTTTATCTGCGGCGCTACTTGCAGCTATTTACGGAGCAAACGGAAAACACGTCCTCACCCAACGAAGAGAGTGACGAATTTAGCATGTGTCTCATCTACTGATATTATGCTCATCATATTTCATGAAAGTTTGTGAAATGGTCGGGGTGAGTGCAACATGTCACACATTTTATTGATATCCATCCCGTGGAGCACGTAAATAAAAAAATGTGTTTTTTTAAACATATGAAATTTAACCATATTATGGCTAAATTAATATTTTATCTTTGATTTCCTTTGAATAATATTTAAATCGGTTAATTTCAGTACAACAATTATAATTTTAAACATATAAATTACTCTTCACTTGAGAATTGGATCACGAAATAGTATGATTCTCGGAATGATTTTTGAACAAGAACTTGTATTTCTAAGTTTAGTAAAACGCTTTTGTGGAGATATTTCAAAACCTTCCAGGTCGATAATGTATTAAATTAATGTTACGTAATTAAATGTTTTTAATACTTTATATTATTAAAATTGAAATGTATGGTTTCCACATCTCGTGTATTAAAATGTATCAAGAAAGACGACCATCAAAAAAGAAATTATAGATTGGGCATATTAAATTTGACATATTTTATCTCAAATTTAAGGATTTATTATCATTTACCCCACAGGAAAGTAACATACGCTAACGGAAAAGAACTTCTTTTGCAACGCTGAAACTCTGGAGGGTACTCCAGTCTGTATCTTCTGGGTCAATGCAATTGCAATCCGTCACTACAAGCCATGACGTCATCCGTGTTGGAGCCATGACGTCAGAGAGTATCGATTGCGCGTGAAGAAGGAGCATCTTGGCTAACGAGAAACTCAGTTTCTCGAACGATGAGTGACTGCTGTGAAGCGCTTTGGTAGACAAGTGAGAGTAGTGGAATGAGTAGGGTCCATAATAAAGAGAGAAGCGCCAGGGATGGAAATATAATGCAAAACTTCTCATATTTCCGGAAAATACTACGCGCAGTGTCTCATTATGGTTTCAGTTAGCTGTAATTGGTCACATCATTCTGTCGTGCCTCCCTCCCTTTTCTCCCTACTCCCCAAATAAGAGAAGAGAACGGTAAGAACTTAGGTTTCGATGATATTGAACTCAGATGTTGAGATGTTGTAAAGTACATATGAAACCTACCAACACGCAACAATACCTTCCTTTCGATAGTTGCCTCCCACAACATCCTTCCTATGTCCTATGCATCCGTGCGCAAAGAATTTGTATCAGTTCTTCAGATATACTCACCAAATTACATGACACCCTCAATAAACGGCATTATACGATTAATTTATTGAAAGAAAAAAAAATAACTTCCTCGTTCAGAATCTGTATGTTAACTCACAATGCTGACAGTTCACTGCACTACGTACATTTTCCCTTGGTATTGACAATATTAAACTTATTCTCAAAGGCTTGTATCAAATCATAACCTCCAAACCCTCCACAAAATATCGCTTCAACAACCCCCCCTCAACTTGTTTACAGACAACCCCCTAATCTCCACAAATTATTAAATAACAACTGTTTCGTCCAATTTGTCAGAGATTTTTATGTGTTTTAGTTATGCGTTTGAGTGTTATGTTTACATTATGTTTAAGTATTAGTTTGAGATTGTTAATTTTATGCGTCTGTATATATTTGTGGGCATGGCTGGCGGTTCTCTTTGTATTAAGGATCCTAGTACTGAGATGTAGCGGTGGGTGGGAGGGAGGGAGGAAAGAAAACCACCTCGTGGGTGATGGAAGTGGGGGCAAACGAGACGTTTAGACGTGATGGAGAGAGCGAGGGAGGTGCTGGAGTTGATGACTGTTGGACGTTGGCTTACGTGAGTGAGTTGTGCGGGCGCAGGGAAAGGAGAGGGGTTAGTGACGTAGGTGATGAAACGTACTGCGCAACGGAAAAGTCAAAGAGCATCACTTCTCATTATTCTGAAACCGAGGTTAAGTTCTTTGCTAAAGCCAAGTTACTTAGTTGATTCAGTTAGCACAAGACACATCAAATACGTTGAAGGTATATGACTATCTAAAATAATAATTTAACAGATAAGACGTGAATTAACCGTGTTTATTGTTAACAATGATTTAAGTTGAGTATGATTTAACTGAACTAAACCAACTAAAACTCAGAAAAATGAATATATGAAGGAAAATTTATATATAAATTATCACGATATTTGTCCATTTGCTTCACATGAGGAAATATTTTTTTATTAACATTCAAAGAGATACATTTATCTGCATTAGAGTGAAGACAAACTTACCACTTTCATCTGATGAATAATGAGATATATTTTAAAATGATTCTTCCCCGAACTAATTGGGAAAAGAAGATATCATATTCACCTGTAAATATATGTGTATAAAATAATGATGTACAATTAAATGTAGAGTTCAATTTATCCAGAAATTAAGATTATTAGATCAGGATAACTGGTATAAAACCAACATTCCTTTTAATTTTTTATATCAGAGTATACGAATTTATGTTTCACGTTTTCTTGCTTACATTCATTGCAAACTGTGTGTAAGAAGTTAAAAATTTACGTGATGTTCATCAAGATAATCAACAGGAAACTTTTAAACTTAAAATTATCATGAAAACTCCACAAAGTGAATGCTACTTGTAGTATCCTTATTTTTTAACTATGTCTTAAATTAATATTTTAGGTCTCTCATTTCCTCCTTTATATCAATAATTTAATCATTAAAATTTTAATATGAACAATAATTGGTGAATTTTTCTATTAATATTACATTGTTATGGTAATATATTAATTAAATTAAGATTTTTATTCTAGTTTCGGTCCACTTTGGAATTCAATATGGCAATTAGTACAATAAAGCTAAGTTACTCGGAGGAATAAGCTTCATGGGGACTGAAGAATGGAACTGAAAATCTACAAATATTTTCCGACCTTGACGAAAAATAAACTTGAATTGAGCCAAAACTTTACATTTTGGAACAGGATACCTAAGAACTTTATTTTTGTATTATGTTTACAGTATTGGACCTGTAACGAATATTAATGATTTGGAAGAATTGCTGGCTATTCCTTATTACCTCTGGTTCCTCGCATGAATGTCCAGACCAAACACGAACCTTCCATAGAATGCGATGCTAGTTTTTCTACCCAAGACCTCCTACACAGTCTGCTATTACATCGTCCAAATCGTATTATTTGGGTTCCCATTGATACAAACATTCATATCGGTATTGTTGTAAGAATTCAAATGTAAAAAGAAGCAAACTTTAACTTTTACTTATGTTTGGTAATTTTCTTATAGTGGGTTTCAGGTTTCTTCCACATAATAGTGACTTAGGAGATTGAATAGGGAAGGAAAGATGTTGCGTTCTCGAGAAACTAGAAAATACATTTGCGTGAAGTAGGTGAGGGAAATGTTGAAAATATACCTTAATTCTGCCTAGCAGGTTTACAACCCACTCTCTACCTGGTGATATACTGGAAGCGAAGTCCTTTCCAATAGACAGATAACCGTTCTCACAAGCTTCTGCAAGTTATTTTGTTTATGGTATTATAACCGTCAGAGCGACTAGACTTAAGTAGCTCCCAAAAATGCTTCAAAAGATAGTTTTAACAATTCCCTATCCAGTGGCAATGAATTTTTATGTCCTAACGGCGAAAATTTTGAATTATTTTACTTGGTGCAACTTTCGCGGACTTTTTTTATAATCTGGTAAAATATAGGCCATATATAGTACCAGCTTAATATAGGGGGAAAAAACATATTAAAATATAGCCAATAGAAATAGGAAAGCAATGACGTTACGACTTTCATACCTTACGAGACATTTACAAGAATAATTCACCAAAAACTATGGAAAATACTGTTCTAACGGAAATAGCAGTCTCATCATGTGACTGAAGACAATGCGACCATTGTCAACGAAAGACTCAAACGACAATATAATTTTTTTAATTATGTGTTAAAATGTTAAAATAATTGTCCCCAACCAATGGTAAAAATCGATAGAATGAATTATTAATTAATAAGAACTACTTTGGTGAAAATTTCCGAGTTTTGTGAATAGTTGGCAACTTGACTTCAGCCAACGCAGATATAATACCTTAATGTTCTTTTCCGGTGAAGAGACTTGCGAGAAAACAACAAAAGGTCTTGCGGGATGGTGGGAGGGTGGGAGGTAGGGTGGGGAGCGAGAATCCCGCATTCCTGCGGTCGAGTGGGTGAGAGAGGGAGTGCGGAAGAGTCGAAGCCTTCTCCTCCGCCCAAGCACCCATTTCCACCTCCGGGGAACCCCTGTGCTTGCGCTTTATGGCACTCATTTGTCTCCCTCCGCTCTCGCTCGCCCTCCGTCAGCGCTCTCTCGGGGCACGTCGGCGAACTAACGAAGTCGCGGCTCGTCTTCTATCCGAGATTGCGCTTCTGCGAAGAGAGAGAGAGAGGAACGAACTCCTTGGGGAGAATGAGTGAGATGGCGGGTGGCGGCGAATTAACAGCGAACAGCTTCTACTCCATTGCGAAGAATCCATTGTGATGGATTCAGGCATATTCCATGGCTACGGTGCGGGCGGTGTTCCATTAGATTTATAGATATATCGGTTCCAACAAGCAAACTTTTCAACACTAAAATACATCATAATTTTGTATTGCGGTTTATATAATTTTTTTTCTTATCTAAGAAGTGTGCTGAAAGTTTCAATATGTCTCTGCCTTAGGGCTCTCGATCGGAATTGATGGGATGGTCTGTCGCTTGCTTCCGAAGAGTAAATTAGTTTATTGCCCTCCATGTGGTCAAGATATGCTAAGTGCTTCATTTTGGTGGTTCAACAAATTTTTGTGAAGAAACAGTTATGAATATGGTATAATCGTTATCGATATGGTAGTATCATTATTCACATTAGTATGAGAAATTGTGAAGAAATAGTTATCGATATAAATGGTTTGTTTATTACTTCATATATAATGTAAATATTACCATGCAATAAACGACAACTCTTCGTAATTTTTTTCTGCTGTAGCATTTGCAATTAAAATGTTTTAAAGTATCGTTGCATGTTTTACTCCGNTATATATATATATATATATATATATATATATATATATATATATATATATATATATATATATATATATAAGGACGTAATTCACTCCCGCAAAAAGAATATTATTATAATCAAAATAAACTGGCACAAGAAATCAAATTAATGTAGCCTTGAATAAATATAAATTTTAATGTTTTATAATATCATGTATAGTTCTCTACACATAACGTAGAAACATTTCCACAGCACAATAGGGATGATGAGGAATACGGACAAGAAGTTAAAATATACTACAAGAATGAAATGAAGAAAGGTCAATTACTCTTTATTCATTGAGTCGGACTTTGTCACACTATATTTCAGTAACAGGCTCTAACATTGCATTATACATGTATAACGTGAAATTTTTTATTCTCGGATTAATGTGACGTAGCATTCTGCGTCATACCGTTCTTTTTTTGACCAACCATTTTGCACTGTTTCAACACAGAAGCATAATAAACCAATGAAATTGTAAATGCCAATAATCAAGGATGATTCATGATCCGCAATAGAAATCATGGGCACAACATGTGACCTACGATGGGAAGCATATTATGTCAAATGACAACTAGCATTTGCACGCTCAATGACACGAGAGAAAATGGCAAGCTGTGGACCAGACACATGAACATCGTTTATGACGTCATACCCATTGTGTTTCTGTTCCATTTGACACCTCGATTTTGCCTGCAGCAACTACAATGTGTTTCGAACATTAGCATCATTTAAAAGAGAGTTAACATTTTCAAATCAATCTATTGTTTTCGCATTAAGAGAGGAGGAGACAAAATATATTTAATTATAAATATCCCTAGTAATTAAATTTTATCTCCAAAATTTCTGATCGAGACTCCTGTTCCAAATATTTGATTTTGGGACCATATTTTTGTTCGTTATTGCATATTTACCGCTTCTAAACTCTTCGACATAGATAGAAATTTTTGACTCACACAATTCTCACAAATAATATGAATCGCAACTAGGAAAGACCGATATACTCCCTCTATAAAATAAAACAAGTCAATAGTTGTCTTTATATAAAAATTAAAGACTTCCTACGATAGGTTCAAACGTACCCTGAGTTGCAGTTGGAAGAGTGTCTTGATTTCTCGGTCTCAGTACAACATTGAGTGAAGTCTAAAATCACGCTCCGACAACTTCAAAGCCCGATCAACGCACTACATATCTTAAAGCATGATGAAAAAGAGTGGAATTCAGCTTGAATCTCAGCATGCGTCGTCAGAATTTGAACACTGGGCTGTCCAAGATAATATTTCATAATTTCACATAATGAGGTCAAGAATCTTAAAATATCATAAAATGAAAAAAGGAAAACTCAGCAAATATGTCTTGGGTCACGTAAAATTAACCAACTAATGATACAGATAGTATTTAAGTTCGCATATTCCTGCCGATTTACGACATTTTCAGTGTAAATTAGTGCAAATTGTATCATTTTTATTAGCACACACACACACACATATATATTAGAGAATGACAATAAAGTTTAACTAATAACTACATTTCAAAACGTTTTGCTATTGTAAGTAAGAACATTCATAGGAGAATGCTATCAAGGTTTATTGGATGGATGGATTTGCGCTGATGGAACATCTTGTTGCATGTGGCTCTGACTTTTGTTATGTCATGCATTTCTTGTTCGGAAGATTTTACTAACGTCGTTTCAGTTTTCAATTATTTTGTATTTTTATCTCCCATTGTCCGTCAGTTTCGTATCAACATTTACGCATGCAAGGTTTGGTACATAAGTTAAACAGTTCTAATTTATGTTATTTACTAACTGATTGCCCAGCGTTGCCTAGATTCTTTTTACTCGTTAGACCAACGAACCCACTCACCGGAAGCCTCGCAGGTCGGATTTTTGCTTCCGAGGAAAACTGTGGCAGCGCGGTTGCACCATTTCATTAAAACGCTTATAAAATCCTAACCATCCAAACTTTATGATTTAAAGATGTTTTTTATCTTTGTTAAAAGCACAAAACAAAGAACCCATTAAATTTGATAAAGGTTTATTTTCTCTTCTTAAATTCCTCACTTAAATAGAACTACTTTAACACATCTATTTTTCATAATTTTTTTTCGATTACTTAAATTAACCTTAGTGGATAGACATATGCTGTCGCATACTGTTTTGTAGAACTATTCGATGTGAATAATATTGCCACTCATATTTGTCATCTATCTCTAACCGTTTAGGCAGCGCAAGTGAATAAGGCCGATTTCTTTCTCCGATTTCATCGCCATTTATCTTCCACTGCATTTTTATCTTTCTTTTGATACATTAAAAAAATAAAAGTTAGCCCATGTTCATCCTGGACATGTTAACTATCTCCTTGCTAAATTTAATCACGATCGGTTCAGCGGTTTAGTCGTGATTAAGTAACAAACAGACACATCCTTTCGCATTACGCATTTATATGTTAGTATTGATGGATTATCAGTCATAATTTTAAAACCGGTATTTTTGGAGCGGTGTTACATGGTATGGAACACATACTTCGAGTTTTGGCCACATTTTTACCATGAATCGATGATATGCCCAATATTCACATAATCACTTGTCACATTCTATTATCACATATCTCCCATTTCCATCGCCCCCTTTCCGCATACGATCAAAGCCATCTCGATGAACGCGTGACCAGAAGGTCTGGCATCGCCAATTGTGAACGGAGCTCTGGTCACAAGTGAAGCAAATAATTGAGACGCAATGGATGGCAGACGCGGCAGACGGGCTGTTCGCTAACTAAGACCGAGTTAACTGAACGGCCACTCACGGGCTGATCCCGTTATTAGGGGAGGGCCTTGTCATTAAGCGTTAGGTCCAGTCTGCAGTAAGGGCTTAGCAGATGAAGCCAGCAATTAACCTAGAGAGGGTCACGGATAATATTAATTGGACCCATGCACCTACAAGTGGAATATTGTTAGGGTTGTCTGTGAGAGTTCTGTTTTCCGCATTCTTGTTATAGTAAAATGAATGAAAAACAATTCGTTTCATACTTAATATTGCATGTGCTGCCTGGAAATGGAAGAATCGTATTGAAAATACACTTAATTCGATATATAAATTTTGTTGTTGCAGCTTTTTTTTTTATAGAAACAATGACTGGATTATTCATAAAACGGAGAAAAAATAAAAGAAAATAGAAAAAAATAATAGTTTCATCTCTCTATCTTATTCTTTGTCGAAAGTTCTGGACTCATTTTTATTCAAGAAATACATATGTAGTTGGAGGCCAACCAAAAGAGCAACGAATTGACCATTTCAAATACTTCTATCATTGGAGAAATTGATGTTCATTATAAGTAGTAAAAGATTTTGTCATTTTGTCATTAATCAATATTGATGCAATATATCACTTACATCAAAAAGTAATGACAGAATGACAGGATCTTTTACTACTAATAATGTTAATTTCAAATGCGTACATCCTCACACGAAAAAGAATTTTGATTTGACATCAAGAAAGTATCCTTGTAAGAGAAATAGACAGACCTTTAGAATTAAAAGCAATATGTTACACAAACTTCTTGTGACATAATAAGACTAAAAATTTTATATTTATAAATAACAACATAATTATGTATATACTTTGAGAATTTTTTTTAGTCCACTTAAGAAAAGAGAGTTTTGCATTAATTACGATGAAAGAACAAATACTCATTGCGTAAAACTATTACAACTACTTATCTTACAAATTCTTCTGTTTCTTTTTTCTTACATTTGATTCAAAGGTACATTTAATCATAATTACATTACATATAATATTCAATTCGTTGTCTCCCAGATTAAAATTTCCTTTTTCTTTGAAGCAAATTAGAAGAAGCTACGAGCAGTTGAGTGGGACGCTGCTTTGCAATCCCACTGAGCAGTTCAACGTTCCTATCCCACACACGTACGATGTATCAGCTAAGGTCACAAGATGGCGGAGGCCTGCGGTTTCACACCAAGATGGCGGGAGAGAGGTGACGTTTACGGCTGAGATAAGACCCCGAGTGATGGGTGCTCTGCTTCCTGTGGACGGCGGTGATTATTCTGAAAGGCGGGGATTCTCAACGGAAGTACCACGGAGGAGAACTTTGGAAGAGATGCAAGGCAGAGCCAAGGCCTTGTGGTGTTACGAAGGAGAAAGTATAAGCTAATAGGGTAATAGGGGGAGACCGAAAGTAAATTTATCCCAAAGATGTTTGAAGCGAATAGTTAAAGTTTTAGAAACATGTTTAAAGCGAATAGTGTTTATTTTAGCTATGGTGATTAAACGAATATCATTTCTCTTTCATCTGCAGGTCTAATGCTCTATCAAAGCCACTGGCAGGTATACTTGATATATCCTTTGCTCGTGGCGCTGAAAACTATGTTTCAGTTTGCACTGACTCAGGGGGGATTTCTTCTTTTTTTTTAATTTCTTCATTATAGTGTGTTGCTAATTGGTCGCTTAAAAATTTACTATCACAAAATTAAATAATGTGCATGAACTTGACTCTACAACATCTTCAATACGAATTACATGTTATGGTCTTAACATGAGTGGCAAACAAATAAACCCCCCTAAAAAAATTCTGAATACTAGGGTAAACCAGGCAAATGTGCTCTAATTTGTCATGTGCTCCACTCATAAAACAATTTCAAATTTGGCACTAATTTTGTCGGAACTTGCAGTCCAATATGACTGCCATGTAAACAAAACAGTGCCGGTTTTATTTTGATTTGTGAGAAAAGTGACTAAAAGGTATGTAGGGCATTATGAATTTGTTTCAAAAATTATTTAACGTAATTTATAAGAATTTGCTTAATCAGTTTTTACTTTTTTTCATTTTTTAAAATTCAAATTTAATCTTCTCGCGGATTTTCATGTTTACAGCCATGTTTCCTTTCTACTAGTGTGAACCGCTATTGCCCCAGTTTTAATTTCTAATATTATGCTATAATTCATATTTTCTTAAATAATCATTGTATTTCTAGATATGGGAAAAGTTAAGGCAACAGACCCGAGAAAATGCACGGACGAAAACTTGAAAAAAGGCAATAGAAGATGTAATAAGTAAAAAAAAGGTAGTGAATTAGGCGAGTTGTATTTATAAGATACCATCACGTAATCTACGAAGACACATCCTCAAAGTCTGGAAGCACAAGCAGAATATTGGTAGATCAACATATTTGGGACAATGAAACGAGTTGAGACTTACGAGTCACATTAACAAAGTAGACTGGATTTCCCTTGGACGAATCAAGGTTCCAATCTGTTGCTTATGACTTTGCTAAGGAACTTTAATTAGCACATCGATTTAATAGTGAAAAGAATCCAAATCATCATCTTCAGAAAGTGACGAAGAGTTCCAACTCGTCTTCACCAGTGAAGAATGTTCCAATAAAAACTAGAACACTTGTGTAGAATGTCAGGAGTCATACGACAGCACAAAAAAGAAATGTGACTGGATTCAGAGAGTTAAATGTTCCGGTTGGATACATGAAGATGGCACATATTGTCAGGAGAAGAGTAATAGGTGTAGCGAGAAGAATAAAGGGAAAGGAAAAGGAAAAAATATCGTAAAGTAGGAGGCTACCTTGAATTACAAAACTTGTTGATTTTTATCATTTTCAATAACATTTAAGAAGTTTTTTGTTATTTGTTGTTATGCAAAATGATTCAAAGTTTAAGACTGATTACTTAATAAGTACATTTATTAAGTACATCTATTTTTTTATTTCAACTTTTTTGAAGAGTGGGGCACATGTGCCAGGTTTACCCTAAGTGTAATTAAAACGTCAACTGTTTCCTTCAGTCTTCGAGTTCTGTGGGGTAGCCTTCGCCCCAAGACTGTCCACACCTGCGCAGGTGAACCTCGCCCGCCTGACGCAGAACTGCGCGCACACGTTATCACTAGAACCTGGCGGCCGACTCTCCGCTCCTCACGCGTTGCTTCGCGCAGATCCACATCGTCTACCTCTGACCACTTGTCCTCTGTTTCTCATACAGGCATGTCTCATATTGTATCACTCAGTGAGCGACTAATTACTTAGTTTTTCTACGTCTATTAAGCGAATCATCACTTGAGCGTTCAGAACTGATCTACTCCGACCGCTTCCTCCCACTTCTTCCACTATCTCATCTCAGTTATACCAACATACACCAATAGAAAAACAGGTAGTTCGATATAAACCGATTTATTGGTACAACACATCATCTGATCGAAGAGAGGTGCAGTGCATATGTCCAGAGAGTTCGTTCTATGTTCAAAAATTCGTTTCCACCTTTCTTTACTGTATCACATTATTGCAGTGAAAGAGATGGAGCAAAGAACAATTGTATGTTTACATTCGCTTGATCTTTTGTCCAACACTCAGAAATCGAGGTTCTACTCAGTCTCTTATGAAAATACAGTTCTTGTCATATGATGATGAAAAATCTGGAAATGCCATTGGTGTCATTCAGAGTTGAAAAAGAAGAAAAATGACATGTATTGGGATAGCAGTGAAGTTTCTTAGTGGATTGCACTTATGGAGTCGTGTCCTCAAAAAAATTAGTTTATGATTTGACTATAAACAATGCTTATTGTCATCAAAAATCAAACATTTTTAGTACACTATTAGTTATTTTCTACTTCACTAATCATTTTGTAATTTTGAGAAGTCTAACAATTTTTTCTTATATTACTAGTTGAAAGAGTCTCACTGTGGCAGTGCTGGGGAAAGCGCCTTGCTATCCATGTTGAAAAATGGGTGAAACCTGATGTAAAAATACGTCACATCTCCATTCGAATATTAAGACAATGGGGCAGCTTTATCAAAGGTGAAAGAACTTTGGAAATTATCCCTACCAGAAACTGAAAGATAACATTTTAATATTATTTTTTATTTATTTATTCTCATTCAAATCATACTATTTCGTTTTAACTTAATATCAGTCATTTTTGAAAAAAGGTTTTCAATTAATGGAGAGTACGCTTTTCTTGACATCTCACACCAAATTTGTACAGATAGATAACAATAAGAACCTGAAAAAATAATCATTAATGGTTGACTACTCAGTCTATTAATATATTGCTGTAAAGGTGTCGTCACTTGGGAGTATCAAAACTTTTCTTTGACCCCGGATATGAAGATATGAAAGGATGCTGTAATGTAATAACAGAGACAACTTCCACCATGGAAGGGAAGTTTGCCGGTGAATTCATTAACGCTTCTCACAGGGCGCGAAGAGGGAGGGAATTGCTATTAAAGAGAGGAGCATTTGGTTGAGTATACACTCTAAAGAGGTGCTGTGCACATATTTTCTTTTCAGGGGTGGGAAATACCGTTCATAATTTGTGTCCAATTTATATTTTAGTTCCCTGAGTGCATGTGAGATTCTGTTGATTTGAGAAATAATAGTTTTTTTATTGCGTTTAAGTGATTAACACATATTTAACTTTTGTAGAGATGATTCTATTAATATTAATTTATCTCATGAAATATATTTTATTTTAAATGTTTTTATAAATAATGGTGTCAAATCTTGTTTTTTAAATTAAGGTTTTTACACCATCATATCTCTGGTAATTCTGACTAAGAATCAATGTAAGATTAAGAATAAGAATTGTAGTCATAAAGCAATAAAACTAAAAAAAAGTAGTACATGGAACGTTAAAGAGAATATTCAATAATGCATTTATATTTCAGTCAATCAGTGTTTTAAAAAAGAAGAAGATTAAATAAGTGATACGATGAAAAAGGAACCTTGTAATGACATTGTAACAGAAATGGAGATGTATTTCATGTAATACTCTATATCGATCAATAGTCAATTATAAATTTTAAAGATGACAAACATGGATGAATAATAATTTACTTATCAATTTTAATTACCATTTATTAGCATACATACGGGTATGGAAAGAATTAATAGTGCAACCATTACGTTGAACGCGCGCATGCAGTATCGGAGAAAGTTCGGCTACACATAATCCGTAAGTATAAGAATTTTAGAAACAAAACATTAAATTGTTCGCGTATTGTGAGTCAGTGGCATCATTGTCATTAAAAAAAATAACTGAAGGAAAGAGCGCACATTCCACATCTTCACCAAAACTAGATTTTCCTTCGCTTTTCCAGACAAATGTACCTTGAAACAACAAAAACGGTTGGTCTCTTGGCCCCTATTCATAAATAAGATTTGAAAAAACAAAAATTGTTTGAACCGAGTTCCTTTACAGGCACATATCATCTTGCCTGATCAAAACCCGTCCTGTTTTGGACACCAATGTTTCACTGATCCTCTACAGAGACCGGTGACGACCCAGCAAGGTCTGCCAACTTCGCAAACACGATATTTTGCCGGAATTTACGCAACGTAAGGTACACCTCAGCAGGATTCCGAGCAAAGAGAGGGAGAGGCTGATTAAAAAGAAAGTTTTAAAATTCTGTTATCTTTCGCATGCCCCTTGCTTGCATATCCATATACACGCAGGTTTTGTGGCTGTTGTGAAGTTCAAAATAGGCGAAATTTCACAGGTCAGCAACGTAAAACAAAGAATGAGATGATATGAATAAATACTTTAATTTCAAAAGGAAGTTAAAAATCACGTGGGACCACTTTGAGGACAATAAACTACTTTACTCTCAGGACACTAGCAACCTATTAATTTGAAGAAGAAAAAGAAAAACACCTAAGGAAAACTGAAAAAACGAGTTAAAATAATTACTTAGAAAACTGACAGCTAGAGAAGAAACAGACCATTCCCTGTGGAAGACAACAATAACAATAAAATGGCTAACCAGTCAACCAAACATTATGTGGGGTGATGGAACATGGGTGGGGAGATTGTACGCGGGCGAGGAGATGATAGAAAAGGCAACAACATGAACAGAACACGTAGCAGAAATGTTTCGACCAAATTCAATATATTCCAATGTTCTTAGAAAAGAAAATACGAATTTAGAAAACACAGAAATGCCACTTTTCACCCCAAAAAAGTCTCTAAATATATAAAAAACAATCTGTAGTTCAAGAAGTTACCGGGATATAATCTCATTGGTGTAGAAGTAGTAAACAATCTACCAAAAAACGATAATTTCTTGACTTATATGATAAATACTGAGTTGTGGCTAAAACATATACGCTGTTCTCGGAAAGCGACAGGAGTTTTTATAATCCCAAAACTGGTAAACATTTAATGAACCGTATCACACAATTTATTCTCACTGTTGCCTATTATATCTAAACTATTTTAGAAAATTGTATTAAAGTGATTAAGACCAATAACACAAAGAATAAAAATATACAATGACATCAATTTGGATTCAGACAAAAGCACACTATCATATATCAGACGAATACACGTAAAATAGTAAGAGATCTGGAAGAGAAACTGGTTTTCTCACCAATATCACTTGATGTAGCCCAAGCCTTTTACAACCACATTAATCACCAGTTAAACTTCTTTCAAGCCATTATGTCGGTATGAACTTATCTTCTTTATCAAATAGACTGTATAGGGTCAAAAAAGATGAATACACAGACGGATAAGACATAAGAGCCGAAGTGCCGCAAGGTAGAGTACTAAGACCGACAGTTTACTTACTATTTTCTAATGAGAGACCACAACCACAAAATATAATTGTTGTGACATATATTGATGACACGGCACTCATATATTTAGATTCAGGTGTATCAGAAGCTACCGAAAGGTTACGAAATGATAGTGACAAAATTTACCTTCGAACAAAAATATTGAAGATAAAATTGAACTCAAATCACCTTATGTTATTCTTCGTCTGAATACTACTTTATTTGCTTCTGGAACTCATTGGCTACACAAAATAAAATAATGTTACAACCAAATCATAAAACCACTACGACCTACAGTTGTGGGGAGGCACTAGTGAAAGAAACTTTAAATGCAATCATACTCTTCAAAACAAGTGCTGCGAAATATACTGAACGTTGCGTGGTATATTGAAAGTGCGCAAAAAATTTCTAAGGGAGAAATCCAATGTTTGTCTCACCGATCACAAAACCAGCGCGCTAAAAGCAATGACATGGTGTCATATCATACAGGACATGGGTATGGAATTTTTGGGTGTTTAAATGAAAATATGGCAATGCTTATTGTAATTTAGAAAAAAAATATCATAGTGTTATTTAATCACTCTCATGAGTAGAACAAAATATTTCCTAAAAATTCGTAATGATAGCAATAAACTTAATTAAAAAATATGTCCTAGAAACTCGTATAGACGTATACGAACTCAAGAATTTTAGTTTCTTAGCAGCTATCAATTCAAAGTTTAGAATCCCTAAAAATAAAATACCCTATTTTAAAGGGTATTTCGACGATCCTGTACGGCAATCAGGCCATATTCGATCGCTTTTTCATCCCAAAATACATCCATTCTGTGATTTTCATCGAAATTATTAGACAATTTTATGTACTGAATTTTAAATTTCATAATTAAGATTAAAAATGTGTGAAATATGTTTGGTATTTTTGATAACATAGGTGACTTAAGTTATGATTGCAATTTTTAAGGTATTCTTTTTTGCTTTGCGTCACCTCTTTCTCTGCGTCGAGGAGAAATGTATTTTCGATTATTGTTGAAAACAGAAATTGCAATGAACACTAAAACTTTTCTCTAATCTGCTTTCCCTGTCACATTTCAGTTCATATTTTTAATTATCTTAAATATATTCGATATAATATGTACGGGAATGGTAAAAAATTCGCGACGGGTATACTGCTCACAGCGACAAACGATCACACGTAAGAGGACTTCTTAGAAATGTTTCGGATGTTTTTCCTTAGTTATAAAAGGTTAGTTCTTAGAATAACAGAAACTACAATTCCTGTGTTTCTTTTGTAATGTCTTGTAGTGTATTTCACGAATTATTTTATATTAACTATGAGATAATTAGATATCGGTGAGGTGATTCTAGAATTCATCAACAACATCTACACACCTTTCATTAAATATTCTTAGTTTGATAAATTGAATAAAGAGGGCACTTAGATTAATATTAATTTTATTTTTTAAGTTCCTACTTTCAAAGTGGATGGCCATGGACAAGTGTCTTCCGTGTGACCCCTTTGTTATCGATTTGTTAGCTTGACCACTGCATGGTGAAATTGTTACATTTGTTACAATGATACGGATGAGTAGCATTGACGAATAGTTTAAATAATATCTCTTTTAGTGGTTTTGACTCTTTTTTTTCACGTTTCAATTTAAATATTTTCGTTTTCTAATGTTAATGTTTCGTCTTATGGGTGTGAAGAAACTTTGGCGGAATTGTATATTTACACATTCTGATAAAACTGATCATCGCAGCTAGAACTCACCGGTAATACAGAAAATTGAAATAGGTATGACGACACCAAATTTTAGGTATTATACCAAACGTTTCGAGGTGTTCACAAGAATAATTCTGCAGAAACTGTCAAATAATTTCGTTTGTTCCATATCGATTATTCCGTGTCGTTAAGTTATCCTCATATCATGGGTTTATCATTTTTTAAGTCGAGTTAAGGTCAGTTTTGATATTTTTTTTTCAATTTGAGCAATGTATCATAGACTGATTGCCTTATTGTGTTTTATATTTGCTGTCCTGAGAGTGCACTGGTTCACCCTAAGTACGCAAATGTTGTTCCTTTTGATAGAGAAGTTGCACCAGTGCGGAGATACGAATCTGATCATATTTGCATTTTATGCATAAATACGAAAATGATATTTATTGATACATTAGCAGTTGTTTATTGTTATTCAGTTATTGTAGGTTTCCGGCTAACAATGGCCATGTTAGAATCGTACAGCGAAGATATTCCATTTCTACTCTCTCAGAGGAGCGGGGAACTCGCGCGGAGCTATGACGTCTTTGTCCGGTTCTAGTGTGCACCCGCGTAATGGAAAACACCATAAAAGTCCGTATAATCAATTTTTTAATGAGGTTGATAATCCTATATTTTTCTTAAACACTGTTTCGTTTGTCTAGTCGCGAATAAATAATAAACTCAGAAAAAAATTTCAGTACTTTTAAACTAGTCACTCAGTTTTAACCCGTTAACAGATCTAAGACAATCAAATATATTACAGAATCATGTTAATTAATTAATTTTTCCTTACGTAAAATCCCAAGTCTCCAGACTAGACTCTTCCACAATCACACCATGATTCCCCAAACATGCACCGCGTCACTCCACACGCGTCAACGCATATGTCATCCCGTCACAAACACGGCCCCTGCCCATGACACACGCTATCTTTTATTCTATTTTTCCCGTTTATTTTCTTTTCTCTCTTTTTTTTTTTTCGTGTGTGTTTTGTGTCGGTCTCTCTTGGTGCCTCCTCCGCCTGCACATAATTCCGTCGTGATGAACGCGGAACAGATGAGATGAGTCTGTCGCTCGCACGTATAACGCCAGTGCGCTATTTGCGCTTGCAACGACATCTAGTGTGGCGGAAATGTAATTAACTCCGTCGACGCGACACTCTCCGTTGCTGCATTGTTTTTACTAGGCAGCGCGAGATGACCGCGACTTTTTGGAAGGGCTGTCCCGGATTTTTGATGGGACCCACCCAGTCTTGTTAACACGATAAGCCTCGTAGAAGGAATGCGAGATAATGCTAATGTTTGTTGTATCGTTATAAAAATACGTTTCCAGGGTAAATGTGGTCTGGACAGCTTTTGTGTGAAAATTGCATTAAGCTCGTTTTTTCAGATGTTATTTAGGTTTAGAAGTAAATGAAACATCCCGAAGTCTTGCGCATGTGGATACGTTCTGTTTGAAAAAAGGGAAACATATTCGAAACTGGAGTAACAACATTTCAAAATTAATTAATGTGAGTGTCAACAAATTGGAGATATTGATTTCAGTGACTTTCAACATGTGTTTTCTCATTTTTCATTTAAAAAAAAACAGCTCAGTACTTTTAAAAATCTACGAAACCAATGATGTCAATTCAATTAAAAACTTAGCGAATTTCATAACGAGACTCCCTCCTATCGAACAGAGAATTTATATAAATTGGTGGACATGAGCTGAAAATTTTTTATAGGTGGTAAAATCATACCAGATTAATAAGTTCGGGGTATTTATATGCATTTTATTCGTGTTTTCATAAATCACATGAATATAATGACTACTACAAAAAGTATCCTAAGAAAAGGAAAATAAAAGTTTATAAAAATGTAACGAAAATTTCAGAGATATGACCATATTTTTGAACCCACTGTGCATCGCCTTTTGTCACCCCCCTTCCATGGGTTCTTCTCAAAAAATCAAACAATGAAAATCATATTTCAAACTCCTGGAAATAAAATTGTATGCTTAGCAATTCACGAAAGTTAGAGTGAAGTTGACTTTCTTTTTCAAAGTGAATTTAATAATTATATTCTGAAAATGAATGCATTATAAGTTTAAGCAGTACTCAATTACAACCATGGCATGATTCTTTTGAAGTACTATTCACTTGAACTAAGTTCTAAGGAGACATAGATTTTGAATGATTAGTCTTTTTTTCTGAACAAATTATTTTAATTCCTCAAAATACTTATTTACACAGAAGGTTCCAGACAAATTTTAAATGATCACTCAATCAACCAGTTAAATTAATCAACCAGTTAGATTAAACGATCAACCAGTCAATGATCACGCATAAAAATAAGAGATCTGAGACGAGAGTGATTCGGTAGTGAAGTAGTTAAATAGTGTGGAAAAAATAAATTAACAGAGGAGTATTGAAAAAAAATAATTCTAAACTTGTCATCACCCCATGTAACAAATTCGTGTATTTTTCAATCTAAAAATTATCATTATCATTTACTCTTTGTATATTACTCTGTAAACTAGGTTCAAACGATACATAAAACTTTTTTTGGCATTTATACATCGTTCTCATTTTCTCCATTTCTCAGATCTCATTTCAACTTTTCGGTAGAGGACCAATCCACGATCTTGCCCTACTCCCTTAAACTCTCCCCAAAAGAACAAAGAGACCCCCTCCCTTAAATAAATCCTGAGTGCTTCCCTCAATGGGTTAAACTTCTAATTTTAACAAAAAGTATAAACAAATACGTCCGCAGCCAAAGTATATTCGTTGCATCTAATATTCATTCATCCGTAAATAGACGGCAAAAATAAAATTTGTAAGGATGAAAAGTACTTTTTCCTACTTAATGGTTTACAAAATTTTAAGAGAGCAAGGATTTAAATTTTACATACTTTTTATGAACTGGGCACGTGAGAGATAACAAACATGATGCAAGTGCTTTCTATTTCAAATAACATTTTTTATTAATCACCCTTATAAGTAAAATGATAATCTCTATTTTTTTATTTGTATTATTTGTAAATGGAAAATAGTGTGCTATTAAAGCTTATCTACGTGGAGCAATAAGAGTTAGGAGTTGGGTGGTAGGTTATTGTTAGTAGGTGAACCGGTTAGCTGGGTTTATTCTGAATGAAAAATTAATTTATAGCATTTTTAACCTCATGGGACTATTTCAATTTAGTTTTTCAATGCATAGTTAAGAAAATTTTTGTTTGTATATAAATGTATATTTTTGAAGATATTTGTTTAAACTCTCTAATATTTCGGTTAAATTTCAGTATTCAATCAACATTTATGTCTTTATATTTAAAACATAGCATTTTCTGAATGAATCAGCTCAGTGGGATTATTCAACTAACCCAGTTTACACTTACACTTTCTTAGCCATAAGTAGATACATACGTAAATTGTTTTTTAAAGTTAATAATTCTAATTTTCACTGCGCATTTAATTAGAATTTTCGGGCACATTTTGGATTTGAAACGTGTTTTGTACTTCTTGGCGCATGTTTTAGTGCATCTTTTGAACTTTTTAGTTGTTTTTTCTTTCGTTTTTTTAGTGTATATCGTTCCGAGCCCTTTTTATGACTTTGTTGTCGATATCTGAGAGGTATCTACGTTTGAAGCGTGGCTGGGGCGATGACCCAAAGAGCGTCTGGGGATGAAACTCACCAGCAAGGTTTCTTGGGTGGAGCAAATCTTTAAATCTCTAACAAAATTGAAAAAAAAGTGTGATATGAACAATAGAATGTATTGTCAAATATTAAGACAAGAATTTTATGGCAAAATGCTTTGCTTCGTTAAATATGCTTTATTCAATGTTTTAATAATGTCAAAAAATTATGTTTATTTCAAATCTACAAATATACAATTAAGATAAACGTGACAAAAATGACGTTCGAATCAAGAGTGCAGAATCCTACTAGTCTAACCTGCTGTTCACACTGACCGCGATCCGATGCGATGAAATATGATCTCATGCGAGAATCACAAATAGGAGAAGAAGGTATTTTTAATGGTAGCAATGCCGAGCTGTTCACACGTGGTTCACACTGCTTGCGAAAGTTTAAGATTGTGAGTGCTTACGCGCGAGTTGTGTGATTTCATCGAAAACTAGTTAGCTATTTGTGATGATCAACGTCGCCACATCTGACTGAATGTAATATTTGATATGATTTTAGAGAAGCATATAGTGTATCTCTGTGTGTCCAGCGGTGTAGGACCAAAGGAGCCAGTATTCAAATAACAGATGGTTTGTGGGAAGAAACTGAATGAATTATTTATCTTTGTGCACTTCATCTTAAACATTTGCTTTGAATCTTATTAATTTTTAAAATACCACGTCAAGAAAAATTAAAATGTTCATTATTAGACTCTTTTTCAGATATTTCCCATATTATTATAATAATATATGAGCCTAAATGCGAGTGCCTTAGAATCATACTAATCTCATTATGATAATACGTTTTTTTTTCTCACTTTCATAGCCATTCTGAAATTGGTGTTCTCTTCCTGTATTCTGATTAATAATGGATCAATGAAATCCAAAGTCATTGACATCACGGAGAAATAATTCCAAAATAGTTCTTCATCCTCTTGTGAATAGCCATACAAATTACGAGACTCTCACAAGGAGCTTTCTTCATTGATTTCATGAACTCAGCGCCAATTTAATCCACTATTTTCTGCAATAAATAAAGTGATAGGGTTCAAAATGAACGACATTCTGTTACGAATTTGAGAACTTTGCTTGCTTCCGGAGAGTAAATTAGTTTTTTTCCCATCCACGTGGTCATATGCAGTTTGTACTGTTTTTTGACAATAAATCTATTTATTTATTTATGAACTCAACTACTGACTTGTATGAAATTGCGGGCATCGCGTGGTTTGCAATATGAACACTTCATCGCGTCACTTAAACTCAAAATCCTTCATCGCTTCGCATCGCATCGCATTGCAGCCAGTGTGAATGCAGCCTCGTACTTTCAGATAACATGAAAAAAATCGAAGTAATAATTGACTTCAAAGTGGTTTCACTTCAAACATTTTGAACTTAAAACATTTATTCTTGTCACATGACATTTTAATCATAACTTACCGTAGAATTATAGTGTGTTAATAGTTTAGTTTGTGTGCTAACGACAACTTTGGAAATGATGTATGAAATGTTCAGATTTCATTAACTTACTTACAAGTAATTCAAATTTTTTTTATCTCAGCATTTCAGTTGTTACCCAAACAAAATCAAGTATATCGATGTTGACGTAATATATTCTTTGTTTAGTATAAACAATTAACGTCTCCATTTTAATTAATATTTAATAGTTGATAAACGTGTTAAATTATACAATATGTGGATAATTACAAATAAATGAGGTTATATGTGCAAATAGTAAAGAAAATTCCTATAAAATCTGATTTCTTACGTATTTCAGAATTGGTCAATTTGAACATTTTCTATTCCAAATTTTTGAATTGTAAACCAACATATTACTCAATTTTTATATTGTAAATATCAATGAAATAGTTTTTACTTTCTGTTTAATATAATTTTTAATGTACTACCTTCATTTCACGTGAAAAATCGTATACAACAATACAACATCTTTCAAGCTATGAAACATTTTATTTTAATCATAATATCAATTCATTACTTTAACGTTTAATATTTTGAAAACCAGATTGTTGGAGGAACGTGTTTTACCGCCCTTCAATTTGTAGCACAAACCTAATAGAAAAATAAAAAGGTGTGAAATATATTGCACTTCACTCCCAAGTTGATATCGTGAAACATCGTTCGGAGGATGGCCACCACTCGGACAACAACAACTGTCTCTCATTTCCAGAGAACTGTAATCACCATCAAACAGCCAATGTCCGGAGTTAAAGCGAGAGCTTATTGCGGTGGGCGATAGGCGCATGTTTTATATCGCGGCGATGAATTTATGATTGGAACATGGAAGTGGCGTGAGGTCAACCCGACGATACACGAGACCCCGGGGTCATTATTGATTAGCAGCATCTTCGTCGTCACTGAACTCCAGGAACTAGGGGGAAACCTCATTTTAAATCTTGCATTACTTCATAACATGCATGAAATGTATTCTGAGAAATAACTTCCATTAAATTATGTGAGAAAATTAGTTTGAATGTACATCAGCTTTTGTTAACCCTCAGTGCTCGACCTCACTTTTTGGCACTAAGGGCGACATCGCACTAAATTCCTAATTCCTCAATATCGTTTTTATAGGTTATGAAGTGTGTAAGTGGTCAAACTAGTTTTGGACACATAATTATTCGTTCAAAGATATAATTAGGGAACAATGGACCATTTAAAGTACTTATAAATGGCAAATGAAAACACACTAATGTGTTCAAAGTAGGACAAACATGGAAAATATCCCGAACAAAGGTTTCTCTTTTGCAATTTGTCATACTAAGAGTAATAAATCCTGAAAGTTCCCCATCGATCCGAGTTTTACAACATGGAAATATTTGACGGAAAAATCTAGAATTTGAGGCTTAGGTTCTAAGAGTTGCATCTCTGTTATCAATTATGCTACATCTCTAAATATTATTTTCTTTTCTTTCCTTTATAGTGCTCTTTAATTTACTCCTTGTAAGTATTTTCGGTAAGTCTTATCGAGTTTCGGTAAAATAGCATTTAAAGTTCAAAAATATGGTTTGAACGTTTTTTGTTTCTTTCAATTGCCTATATATTGCGAATCGTGCTCTAATTCACTATATCATCTCAAAAAAAATTGTAGAGCAACATGTTAGCTTTAATATCATGTGCAAAGTGCTGGGTATTGAATTGATTTAAATGGTATTTATTAATGGCGAGTGCAGCGGGGATGAATGTTGACGTGCAAGGTTACGTTCAAGATTTACCGTGAGTCCAAACCTAACTGATTTGTTTTCATAGTCGTCACTAATTATGTTCTAAATTATTTGATAATTGTTTGGTATCTTTTTTTTCCAAACGTTTGTACAAAATCCAACATTAAACTAATTTTTTTTTTGTCTTTTATGTTCCCTAAATGTGCTGCGGTATAAAGGAATGATGTGTTGTCCACGTTTTATGGATCAGAGTAGTTTCCGTCCATCGAATAGATTTCATCAGGTGGTACGGAACTTCTTTCACCAGTGTTATTGAAATACCTTACTACCGTAAACACCCAAACGTAAAACAAAGAAGAAAAAAGTGGATAGTTCGTGCTCTTACATACCTAACGCTCTCTGGTCTCCCACCCTCTCTACTCGCCCTATCGGTATATTTGCTCCAGAGAATCAAAAGTAGAGAGCTATGCAAATTAATGAAAAAAATAGAATTTGGTATATCATATCATAAAATTATTAAATATGAAAACACTGCAGTTTCCCAGACATATAAGAATCGACGAAACAGCTTTAATCCAGTTCATCGGTGACAACGTGGTCATTTAGGTGCGTACCCTTGATAGCCTTGGTACGTTTCACTGTATGGAGAATTTCATGTGCATTATGCCCGAAACATCACTTGTTGTATCCGATGGAAGGTTACACAGGTCATCATTACCTCAGAACATCTCAAAGAATTGCTTTAGTAACATTCAAACATTTAAGCGACAACATGGACCGAGAGATCTGATTTTACTGACCTAATTTGCTGATATCAGATAATATGAAAATTGATGACTGATGATATTTTTAGTAATATGACGTCTCCTGTATCTGAAAATACAGGATCCCAGCAATAATGTAGATAGTGTTCTTACTACATAATGTAGTATAGGGCACTTTCAACTACCGTGACGTTTTTGATTTGTATCTCATGTACGTAAAGAACTAATATGGTGGCAGGACGATCATTGATGGATATGAAAATGTGCCAACAAAATCACTCGAGCAAAAACGAAGAGGAACAGCAAGATATTTCTCGGTATACAAAATCTGATATTACTCGGAATAGAAAATCATTAGGTGTGCAGAGGAGTCTCATTGTTGCACGCTCTTACCGGGTGACACTCCTTATCAGTTTTTTTTTTCAAGCTCGGAAGAAAGTCCTGTTTAAAAATATTTACTAAATATTTTCTTTCGAACATGCTGCAATGCTTTTGTAACAAAGACAGTTTGTATAACAAAGACAATCTTTATGAAGTTGGGAAAATCGTTATGGCATTTTAAGGGGGCAAATCTCACAATTTTAACCTAATGAGATATGTACGTAACTGACCACTCTTACTAACATTATTGTAAAGAATCAATTCTCATTCAGTCCACTCAAGGTAAATATGTTTTCTTTCTTAGGTATGATCTATACTGCAAAAATTGCTGGTATATTTTGCGGACATAGAGACAACTTTGAGTACTGGCTTGCGAAAACCTCCCAACCTGAACGATGCGGTTGGTTTCATTCACCGAATGACCAGATCTATCTTCCTGAAACTGGACTTCACGAACCTATACCAGTTTCTATGAATAAGTTTATTTTCTGCAACTGTAATATAATTGATACTTTTTACAAACATTTTCATTAACTCAATCAAACAATTCATGTTTGATTATGATTAAAAATTAGTATTAAAGAGTGGAGTTTTAAATCAAGAATAGACAGGTATTTGAACGATTTTAATTTGCCTGTTTTATAATACGTGGACCTTTGTGCTCGTGTCGCAGTCACGGGATGCAATGCTCCATACAGTGCGGTGAATGTATCGGTGAATCCTTTGACAATGCTGAGTGCCAACTATAGTGACATTGACGATGCTGAAGATATTGATGAAGAAATAATGGGTTTCATAATATAAAAGTTTATTGAAATAAAACCTCTGTTTGAAAATTTCAATGGATTTTAACCTTATTGTCCTTATTTTCTCTCTCCCTTCCATCACCTTCCAATCACGTGCAAATCATGTGAGGGTTTTATTTATATATATATATATATATATATATATATATATATATATATATATATATATATATATATATATATATATATATATATATATNTATATATATATATATATATATATATAAAATATCGTGTCTACGTCTATCGACATTACACGACATTAAATCACATTCACAATACAAAATACACTCGTACATCATATATACCATAATACATAATTATGTGAGGACTTTGCAAATTAGTCAGTTAAATTTGGAATCACGGTAAATCTTGAACGTAACCTTGCATGACAACACTCATCCCCGCTCTCTTCACCATTAACATATACCATTTAAATCAATACAAAACCAAACATATTGCACGTGATATTCAAGCTAACATGTTGCTCTACAATTTTTTTGTTTGAGGTGATATAGTGAATTAGACCACGATTCACAATATATAGGCAATTGAAAGAAACAAAAAACGTTCAAACCATATTTTTGAACTTTAAATGCTATTTTACCGAAACTCGATAAGACTTACCGAAAATACTTACAAGGCGTAAATTAAAGAGAATTAAAAAGCAAAGAAAATGAAACAATATTTAGAGATGTCGCATAATTGATAAAAGAGATGCAACTCTTAGAAGCTAAACCTCACATTTTAGATTTTTCTGTCAAACTTCTTCATGTTGAGAAACTCAAACCGATGGGGCTTTCAGGATTTAGTACTCTTAATATGTACTTCAACAAATTGTAAAAGAGAAACCTTTGTTCTAAACTTTTTCCGTGTTTTCGTCTTTTTGTCCTTATTTTACCTCAGGGTCTAAACGTTACCTCTTCGATGGTCTAAAATGAACTTGAAACCTGTACGGTGATACGTGTTTTGTAAGAACACACCCATGATTAAATGATTTGAATAATTATTTTAAGTTCAGAACAATTATAAACTAATATTTTTAAATGAAAATCATAGAAATGATTTGTTTTAAATTTTTAAGGCACTATTACATTTAATACAAAATTAACTTGAGTAAAACATTTCAAACTACAACTAAGAAACATAATATTCCTCATATATACAACTTTGCATACATCACACAATGTAATAGTACGTTCAACATGTAATAATTATGCAATATAATTTACTTTTTGGCTCATTTCACCCGGGAATTATAAAAAATTGAGAGACTTGTTTCTATTTTCTAAGCAATTATTTATCATACGAAGCGAAAACACGAAATACAGGGAAAGCATTGTTTGAAATAATATATTACGCCCGATATCGTCCCTGTGAAGCACAAACAGTGCTAGCGGTTAAGGCCGAAATCATGTCTCACAGACACTGTTGTTATCTTGAGTGCGGAGTTAAGGAGCAACAGAACTGACGGGCCTCTTCCTTAAGACTGAAGTGAAAGATACGGAAGTGCGAGTTCACGAATCGATATGTGTCGACCATATCGACTGATGAAATTTCCCCGGTGCGTGTTGAGCACGTCTCGGCCTTTGAGGGTTAAAGCACACACAGATATATAGACATTTTCTAAAATCTTACAGTTTTTATGTAAAATCATCTGGCATGAGTTTGCACACAATAGAAATAATATTAATGTAGGTGCACGAGTACTTTGTGAAATGGAAAATAATATTCTTTTTCAGTTTTGTGTGTGTTCTTTTATTAATATTCTCCGTATTGGTCTTTTGTGGTCATGTGGTTGTATCTTCTTCATATTTCTATGTTGGTTATAATTCATTAGTTTTGTTTTATGTAATAGATTTCTTAATGTATCATGTCACTGTTTGTTTCATATCTATATAGCATAATATTGAATAAAGCTAATATTGAATTGTGTTTTCACTGTAATATTGTTTAACCTTTCTAATCTATTTAATTAAAAACTTTTTTGATTCATTAATTTAATTTTTCCGCAATATCATGTAATTCAGTAATTGAGATTTAGTTGAAATGGAGTGCAGGTCTTGAGACTTTTTTGAAATTAAATCTGAAGGTGAAAATCCTAGTTGAAATATTGTATAGTAACACTTAGTAATTAACTATTGAATTTTTATAACTAATCAGAAAAATAAAAACGGACGTAAAAGTAATAGTGTTTTTTCATATTTGTTCAAATTTTCTTCATATTGAAGTGTATGTTCATGTTACAAGAGCTTATGAGATATTTTTATGTTAATCCAATGTATGACATTATAACAAGCCAGAGTATTACCGGGATATGTATCCCGCCGTATCGCGAGGGACCCGCCAAGCGCTTCTATTGGTCAATAGGGAAATGTTATGATAATGAGGAATGCATAATTTCTGAGGAAGCGGATGGAGTCTCAAATCCATTAACAATAGAAGAGCGCGTTTTCCATTAGCGGTCAAGATCTCCAGGGACGTGTCGATCTCTCGGTGAATCATCTTAGCTCACCGTTGCTCACTCTGCGGCTCAGGGGCGGGTTCTCAATTCCTAGTTTGCATTTTGTCTCCAATGGATTGAACATTCTCTTAGGCTCTCATGTATTGAATATCGGTTTAACTTTAGCTGACAGACTTGAAGCCAAATGTATGTTGTCACCCGACTATAGGAGCTAACATATACATCTCCTTGCATTAATGGGGATAGCACAGTTTCTACACTATTAAAACTGTTTTGAAAACATAGATGTATCGTTTAACTAATGGGCATATTTTTAAAGAAAAGGTATATGACATGCAAAAAAGTGATTACTGTACGAAATGACCAACAAATTTAGTTTTTACCCAATTACTCGTACAAATTATGACCGTTGACGGTGACTTTAATTAGAAAGAAATCCCAGTCGGAATAAAAATTCCGAGTAAAAATGTCGTAAAAATCATGTCGTGAAATTAATTATATTATACATAATGAAATCCGGAAGAGGTTTGAACTTACAACAACTGTGCAACGTGGGTAGACGGAAGAGAGCACCTGAGGTCCCAAGCCCCGCCTCTTAAAAAAGTCATTTTTAATTATTACTATTATTGGATTTTCTGTGCTTATATTATTATAAATAATTTAATAGATTTCTAATCAACAGGAAGTTTCAAAGAAAATTCTAAATTTTAAGTGTATTGAAATGTTTTTCTCCCAATAATTTTCGTAGGAGCATAACTTGTGTGTTTCAGTTTAAAAATGTTTTTAAAGGAAAACTTTAAAATAGTTTTGTTTATACTCACGGATATATAAATGTGAATATGCCGTTACATGTTTAATGTAACTTACTGAACTAATTTCGATGAAATTGAATAAAAATGTGGAGTTTAGCAGTCCGGTGGGTGTCGAGTCGAAAATTTGAAACTTAATGTTTCGTCTGCTGCGCTGCAGTCATCTTGAGTTGTCGTTACATGTCAGAACGGATCAAAATCTTAACATGGACACTTATGAAAAAGGTTTCAGCAAGGTATCCAAAACGTTAAGTTTCAAATCTTGGACCGGTTCCAATAGGAAAGCCAAAATTTACGCACATAAAGATAATGTGGGAGCCAGAATTGATAATATAATATGCTAATCATAAATTTAACTTTTCCTATACTCTACGTTGTCTATTCTTATGTAGGTTTTATACCTATTTTTGCTTTATCAAGATACAGGATACGCTCTAAAAATTGGTAACGTGAAATATAGAAAAATAATTATTGTTTTTGCATTGTGAATACTCACATAATATATGATAGGAGGAAAAGTGATTAATCTGATTTTTCGTTTATTTCACAACCTCGTTGACGCATTACCATGGTTTTCTGTTGGTAAATGTTGCTCATCCAATTCAGTAAAAACTTTCTTGGATATTTTACTCTTAAATGCATGAAAAGGGTGCGACAAATTTTCAACTTTCTTTTGTCCACGCTAACATTTCCAATTTTTCGTATTTTATACATCTGCATACCATTGTGTAATTTTTAAAATCTGACACTTTTGGATGATTTACAACTAATTCCTTATCTATTCGTCAAAATGTGGTCTGTCTTACTAACATGGAAATTCGGAGTGTTTTGCAAGTTCTAACTAGAAACAAAACGAACACTTATTTCGTTCACGGATAAAATTGGTTAATGAGATGGTTAAGCAGTGGAAACAGGAGATGACAGGGAAAACCTGACTCAAAACCTATTAATCTTTAACAACAAATTACGATAGGATCAACTAGGGGTTGAACTTCAATCCGCACGGGCAGTACAAGCTACCACCAACTCACGGCTCTCTGTATGCAGTATTATTCCACGATTTTCCTATTTTGTAGCAATTGCTACCTTACCTTATCGGGCAGATGCGAACGTATTTTAGATTCAAACAGGTAATGTCCCCATTCTCAATTTTATCCTAGTCTAAAATTCTTGTTCCATTCTTTCTTTAAAATGGTTATCCAAACGAAATCCATTTAAATTATTACATACTATTTTGTACTATTTTTAAAATAATACGTCAGAAAATTTTTCAGTTGTCTCAGCTTATTTAGTGTTAAACGTTCTGTGTTCGATCAGTATATTAATACATTTAGTATGTGATCATCTAGTTTTTTAGAAAGAACTTTAAAAATTTTGTTTAGATATATTTCATTTCTTAAAACTATTTCTAAAACTGTAAAATTTAGCTTGAGAAAATAAATACAGGTATGTACGGATTTGTAAGGTATACATTAATATAATGAAAATTAAAGAGGAAAGATCTCAATAGTTGAACTTTCATTTGAAAATACAGAATTCAAGACATTTTCATGGTGAAGCAAATCGTATTTCTGCTTGAACATGGTCCAAGTTAATTATGATTCAATGCTTAGTTCTACCCACTTTGTCCGTTTGAATAATACGTTTGGCAATCAATTAAGTGAAACGGAAAAGCAATGTGTATTGAACAACCAAACTTGAATAATAATGATATTAATAATTCAATGTAATGCAGGTAATGGCTCATAATTAGGGGTGTTAAATATGAAAATAGAATTGATGTAGAACTAACACAACCAAATATTTTAATTGAACAGAAAAATGAGAATATACTATCAATCCAATAAACAACGTTTTGACGAATTTGTAATTTTGCAGAATGAAACGAATCCAAAACATATCACACTTAAAAGATAGAAGAATTTTAATATTTGATTTCATTCATTTCTTTTTTTTTTTTTTTTTTTTTNCTTAATATGTACGAAGCAATATTCCAGTAACTAATATGTAAAACATCGTTACGAATTTCTGGATAAATATTGAATACTTTGTGTTTTAAGTTTGAAGAATACGGTTAGTTGAAAAGTGATGCTAATTTTAGGAAGTATTTTAGAAAGTACTGCTACTAAACGATTCAACTGGGTTAACGGTTTCAATTTGAAATTTAGGAATAGTTATGAAAAAAACTGAATAAAAAAATTGAACTTCGGAGGAAAGATATGCAGAAAAGTCATAGAGATTTCTTTCTTAACACATATATAATGTCACAATTGGAAACAAAGATCACATATCTGAAGTATATGTATGCAAAAAGCAAACATTTTGAAATATTACCGCTAAAACCAACATAAGGTAGGCACAGTACGATAGCAACTTAGGTCTGTTTAACTCTGAATAACTCTGAAGAAGCTCACAGCAGGATTGCTGAAACCTTGATGGGATTGGTCTACTGAGAGCTTTTTGTCCCGAAGTCAAGTATGTACTGCCATGTATCTCTAATTGCTGGACGAACAAAATATATAAGAGATAAGTCATTGCATTAAATAGTATAAAATGTAAGAATTAAAGTGAGAAATTTTAATGAAATTGCACTTTTTCTTCTCTTCATTTTTGGTTTCTGATTATTTCATACTTTTGATTAAACTTTTTAAAAATTATTAGTGAAATTTCAAGTAGTTTATTGTTTTGAAAAACCGAGGTCTTTCTTAAATTCTTAACTATGTGCTGGAAAGGATCCATGATCTATGGTCGGGTGAAAACGGAGACTCACCGGGACTCGAACCTGGGAACTCTTACTCAGGCCGCAGGGATGCTGCCCTCAGCATAACTTCTCTCGACCCCCAAAGCAAATACACCACATCTAACTGACCCTTTCAGGTGACTCATGCAGCGGATTAGTCCCCTATGCGGGGAGCACTTGGTCAATAGGATGTGAATTTTAGGAGCCCTGACGGTTGTGCAGATGACAGCACATCTGCGACCAGAGCAGGGGGTTCAAGGTTCCAGTCCCAGGTTGACACAATTTACACGTAGACGTAGGTGCTGTGAGGGTTCTACTTTCATTTTCTGAAAATTCATTCGAGTTCGGAGCTAGTTCATAATTTTTACCTTTTAATTTTACTGTTTGAAAGGGAAGTATTGTAATCGGTGGGAAAAAACTGCGATATCTCTTTGGATATACTAATTGGTTTCAGGAGAGTCTATTTTAAATTTTTTGTGGTGATGTCTAATGTATGTATATATGTGCGTATGTGTGTGTATGTGAATAAATTTTTCCCCAATACATCAAGAACAAATTGATGCATCGAAACCAAACTTGAAAATTGACTTGGATTTATTTGGAATAGAAATCTATACCTGGACTCATTCTTTTTTCTTTGGATAATAAAACTAAGTATTAAAATAACTGTAAATATAAATTTTTGTATAACGGACTGGAAGGCAGTACTTTTACACTTCTTGCCTGAGAATTCCATTTGTATATTAATCTAATTATTTACTAGCACCTGACTCATGTGGTTCCATAATTTTGTAAGGAAATTTTTTGTTATATGCCATGACAAAAATAAAGTTTCTAAAACGATGTTACTATACACATAATTTATTGTTATTAACCACCTTTTTTACTAGATTACCTTTTATAAACCATATTACATACATATCGCATGAATAATCATATTCATAACACATGTGCACAAAATCTATTCATCGTTTATCATACAGCTCACATCCTGCTTTACATTTAAATACGTAATCCTCTTTGTATGGGATTGATGAAGGTAATATGAATATCAGCAGAACTGTTGGTTCGGCTCCAATCTTTACTGGAATCTGAATGGAATTGAACCTCGCCGATTACACAGTTATTACTAGTGTCGACGGATTTTGATATCATATTATTGATTTATTCCACCGCCCAAACAAACTGAACTTTAAAGCCAAATTAACACTACGGCTCTAGTAATAGCAGATTTCAGATATAATATCGCCATTAGCAGATGTAAGATTAGAAGATCCTGATGAAATTAACTCCCATTTCATTTACATAATACCATGCTCACATTGCACTTTTCCTCATTGTAAATTTTCCTCATTTATGGAGAATATTCGAGTTGGAGATAATGAAGGATATCATAGTGACATGGTAAACTTGTTAAGATTCTTCAGTTGGAAAATTTACGCCGAATCGAACATTTTTAAAATTAAATCTTAATACATTTTTTGTCCTTTCTTCAGCACAATCCCATAGCTGAATGCCAGAGCAAAAATTTATTTCAAAATTTGTTTATAGAACAATAATTTATTATGTTTTGCAAATGAATAGTTGCATCCCAGGAGCCAATTCAAGTGTCTATACTTGAGACAATCATAATAAAGAAATGAAAATCATGGAGAAGAAACAAGATGTATAACTTTTATTTACTACTTTTCGTGGAATTTTTGGGAATACAGTTTAATACTACTCCTCTTCGTTACCAGTTGTTTTACACTCAGTAAACGTAATGTACTATCTCTGCGTTTGTCATATAGAAAGTCAGAACTCTGCAATTTCCCGCACAATCTATTCCGTCCCGCCATAATAACCTACTGGACAACCCCAGCAGCCCTGATGCATAGGCGACTCTCTAGTCCGTACGTGCTCGCTTTGACATCCCGCTCTAGAGAAAGTTCTCGATCAATGGTGACCAGCGACACTTAAATCGATGAACGACTGGTCATTACGAAAGCCAGATTCTGCATAGCTGTTAAGGAGTGTATCAAAGCGATAGCCTCAGCAAACGTGCGTGATTTGGATGGCCTGTTCGAAATAAGAGAAATCCAATCCTCAAGTTACTAGCGAGAAGTGACTCGAAACATGAAGTACTTGGGACTAGTGTTGGATGAACGTTTAAGGTTTGAAGATCACATCAAATACGTACGAATAAGACAAGGTAGAAAGAATATATACCATACACCGTTACGAGTGCCGTCCATTAAATACAATATAAGTAACAAGAAAGAGATAACCTTGTAGAAAAGGGGTCTATGATCAATTATTGGATATAATGCTGCAGTGTAGACCGAAAAACTAGCCTTATGTCAAGTAGAACGTAGAATGCAGAGTTTGCAAAGGGTTTGTTTGATTGGACTGACAGAAGTGTATCGACTGCAGTTACTAATGGAAAAAATGTCAATAGAACTGTACTTAAATAAACTTAACTTTCATTGGTATTTGAGGAGAAAGGAATGGTGAAGTTAACGGACAGGAAATGGTGGTAGAAGTAGAGAAAGAGTTCCATGCTATGAAAAAGAAGTTAATTGAAGGGTGGCAAATCAGATGGGATAAGGGTAAAAAAAGACGATATATATTAAAAATGTAGAATATAGAAGAAAAACCCAGAGATGGTTTCACACTATTCAATATAGAACTAGGCATCGAAACTTTGGCACCTACCTAAAGAAAATAGGTAAGACAGAAGAACGAATAACAAAGTTATAGTCAAAGCAAAAATAATTATTTGCCAAAACCGGCTTTCCACAGCTTATATTGTCATCTTCTGTGGCCTACAATCAAGATACAGGAAGATGACACTATAAGTTGTCGAAAGCCGGTTTCGGCAAATAAATGTTTTTCGTTTGATTATAACTTTGTTATTCATTAAAGTAAAAACCGAATACAACACCATTATCTAACTTGGTAATTGTGGAGCTTTAGCAACATTATCAAAGCATGATAAATTAAAAGTCGTTTCTATGTTGCTCATTTTTTTATTATTGGTATTAGAAAGCTTTTTCGGCTGCATAGCAACCATCGTCAGTAACATACACTGAGTGTTGAGGAATATTTTTGGCGAATGAGCAACATATAAAAATGAGCAACATAGAAACGACTTTTAATTTATCATACCATTATCTAATTATAAGACAGAAGAAGTTAAGTGTGATTGTGGGCGGGAAGATACGTCGAAGAATCAATGGTAGAATTGCTGTTTATTCGGACCGGAAAGAGCAGAATTTTTAATGAGAATAATAGAAATTGATATGACCAATATTTGTGACAAGAGAAATTATTTGGAACCGAAAAGAAATTTAGCACTTTTGAAGACTTTACAACTAAAATTGGAATAATATGATACGCAAGACAGGAGTGATATGAAGGGAACGTGTTAAGAATTATAACCTTGGAGTGACTTCGTGAGGACGCGGGGTGATCTGTGTATTTGTTTGAGATCGAAATAAATAAATAAATAAATAGCAATGAGTCGACACAGCTCGTTGTATCCCGATCTTACCGCTATACGGATATAAGAATATAAAATGGTTTCAACCAACACCTTCAATGATGGAAGTATTGACCGGTCACGGTGATTTCAATACGTATTGGTATAGGATAGTAATAACATATTCAAATCTTTGTACATTTCTAGAAGAAATATACACTGTGGACCACGTAATACATAACTGGAAAATACTTGGCCCAGAACAAGCAGTTTGGATTCGAGAAATATGGAATATTTCGTGAAGATAGGTGGAACATAATACATTGCAACGGAGACGCGGTACAGAATATTTAAAAAATATATTACGGATATAATGTTAATACGCAAAGCTAATACGAATCAACATTTACGTAGTAGATAGTTCGTGGAGGGTGAAATAAAATTATAAAGAAGAGAAGAGATAGAAAATATTTTTATGAAGACATAAAAAATGAGATTATGACAAGAAGGAAAAATAAGTAAATTAACCCAGGTAGTGACATGCTTAGCCGATAAACAGAGATTTAACAAAGAAACAAAATTTTACCGCTTTGGTTGTAGTCCAAAGACCCCGTAACGTTTTTCTTAAATTGAGTTCATGAAAAAATCTTGACAAAAGGCTAGTGAAATAATAGTGTTTTTGAATTGGGATCTTCAAGTTCATTAAAATCACACTCTTATAATACACAAGCTGTAACAAAAACTATCTGATAGGAATTTTTGTCCTCTTTAGTATTCATGTTGCAAGTCCTGTTACAGGGGCGCAGAGCGATTTCAGCAGTTTAATGGTTACATTAAAAATGAAATCGATGGGACGTCCAATCAGATTAAAGGATACAAACGTTTTACCCAATAATACATTATGTAGCTGCAAATAAACAACATCCATCTCACAGCAAAAAATTCATTTAATTTACTCTTCAATACTTCATAAAAATGTTCTGTATATTTTTGTAATTAATGAATCTGGTTATGGGGAATTTTCATAAACTGAAATTGAACTTGAGCTCATAGCAATTTGTATCGCAAAAATTAAATTTCATATGAATAAAAATGTCATCTGACTGTTTATTAGACAAAGTTTTTGGGAATCCACAAAATACATAATGTCAAATAGTCCTCGGACATGCCATGTTTACCTTTTGCTGGACGTCTAGTCGATGTGTATTCACGTGAAGCGAAGTTACGCAAACTCGTCTAGTTAAATATCAAACGCTAACACGAGTATTGTACTTGTACGTACAAGCGTGGCAAATAACAGGGAATTAGATGAAGAAAGAACGAAAATATATTAATTCACAAGTGATGTTACGTTTACTGAGAAAACGAAGAAATAATTTACACCTGGAATGGTTTAGCAAACTCCATAGCCACTGGGATACTAATAGTTACACTAAATGTTCCGATTAACTGTAGACGAAACATGTAGGGGTGGACAAGATGAAGAGTTACGAGAACACATATTCTGGTAACATATATACAGTGCGGAACGTTCAAAGTATTTTGCATATGTTAGAGAAAAAGACATAACACTACAATTGTGACACAATGATAACCATAAAAAGAATTTCCGTGCGTTTCAAGAAGGTATTGAAAATATAAAAGAATTAAAATACGTTAAGAGATGTTAAAATGTAAAACATAAGGACTATATAAACACATTCCATATCCCATAAGCGAAGAATTTCTGCTTTCAAATTTTCATAATCATAATAATAACTATTATTAATAGTTATGGATGTAATAGCATCTAATTCAGTATAACTGAGGGGAAATAAATTACGATCGTCTAAACCTCATAACAATAAGTTCCAATCTGCAAGTATTCCATGAATCAGTGGAATAACTTTATTTCTTTAGCGCTTCTTCATAAATATATCCTCCAAGGACGAAAGAAAAGAACAAAAACCAGTTTGAGTAACATGTCGAGTCTCATACGCAGTTTCGCAATCCCCACACACACGTCGCTTTCCCTGCGTTTTCAATTACGCGCTCGCTCCGAACGAATTAATTATTTACGAGCGCGCCTACACAACACGGGACGCAGGACGAAATACAATAACTGACGTGAAATATGAAACAAGTGCTTAAAATTGGATGTTCAAAACACGCGAACTTTTATTCTACTTTATGTGAGCACCCGAACTACAATGGAGTAAATGAATTCACGGGAACAATCAATATTCGTTTGGACTTGCGATCGCGCAATGTTGGTTTAAGTTCGCGATACACAAGCGTTTGCACGTCGGTTTGAGATAGTGCAAGTAGGAATAGTGTGATCAATTCCAGATTGAAAAGGTAACAGCAATAAAAATAATCATTTTTTCTGTACATACTAAGGGATTTCTTAGAATAAGTGAGAACTGTGTAATTTATTATTTAATATTGATCTTGTCTAGGACTTTGAATATTCCATTCAGCATTGTTTATGCAACATAAATCATACAGGTATTTTTTCCTATACATTTAGTCGAATATTTACTTTTCATCAACCTTTCTTCACGGAGATTAACTGTCAAAAATGACTAAATTCCAAAATTTAGTACAGTTTTGTTCTTCAAGTTTGAACTTCAATTCAAAGAAAAGAATGAGTTTTAATAAAATTTTCTTGATTTTAAAAGTATAACGTGATAACTCATCTCTTCATGTTAATAATATTATGAATTACATGTATTTTATATCAAAAAATGTGCAAAGTTGGTGATATATTTTATTTTAAGTATATTCCCCTGAAATATTAATTTATTATTCAGTGCAATTATTTCTAGTTAATTTACTGAACATAGTCATTGCGTTATAAGGAAATATAAATACAAAAAAATTATATAAACGATAAATCTAGAAATAATTTAGTTCTGACGGTAAAAACTCTGAGGTAAAATCAAAGTTGTATTAAGGGACAGATAACATCGTCCACTGATAATACTAAATATTTAGAAACTGTTTTATGAGTAATTAATAAATGTATGATGTTTAGATTACACTTTGGTTAGCAAATTACAATAATATTATGAGTAAGGATGGATGGCATAAAGATCTAATGTGATACAAATCTAAGCAAATACATGACTAAATGTAAATCTTTTTTTATTACTTACGGCTCAACCCCTTTATTACTGCATTAGAACTCACCTGAAACAATCAGAATACAAAATTATATTAGAATAATTACTTTTTAATTAAAATATACAGTAATATACAATAAATGTGATAAAATACAATTCAGTATATTTATTTGTTAACGTTTAAACAATTATCTAGACAATCTATTGCATATACGTTACTGGCTCTTCATTTTTCTACAGAAATTTCTCCGTCTCAGTACTAGTAGGATACGTGGTCAGCATTACGCTACGGTTCATTCAAATCCCGTGATGTATCACATACTCATTCTACAGCAACTGTGAAGGTCAGGGAGTTTGCATGAATTTTGAAGTGAGAGTAATACATTATCACAATGAGAATCGAATCCCTACGAAATTATTAATGGAAAAATGATTGCCACAAGTTACTAAATATTATAAAACTTAGAAAATATTAATTCTAAGCTAATATAACTTGTAAAAATGAAATTTAGATTTTTAAGTTTTGCTTAACATGCTATTTATTGAGTGAACACGATCAATCCCCGCTACATATAAAGAAACAAAACTTCGAACTTGGAGAGAGATTCCTTTGGAATCCAGGTGTAAAGACCTGATGAAATACCACATAGAAATATACAAAATATTTGGGTGACCGTTTTATATTTGGAATAATTATACATAGAATTCTTTTTTCTGTAATTTTTTTTCTCCCTGAATGGTTTTGCCATCCAAACTCGATTAAATTATTCGTCGGTATTTTTCCAAACAAGTTTATAGTTATAATAATTCAAGAATCTATCATATCTCGGTTTCCAGTTCGTTTTCTATCCCTGTATCATGAATTGAGGTATTGATGCACTTTCTAACGGGAAGAATGAAATGTTTATACGAATCGTTTTCAAGTTTTAACAGTTTCTTAAGATTATTTATCATATTGAGATCCATTCCAGTAACGACGATGGATGAATTAATTGAACAGATATCAGAACCTGAAGCTCTTTAACGATTTTTAAAGAGACGAAAATTATTGAAGATGTTGGCACTTAAATATTGTTCATATGAAAGAACTATATTTTAAGCTTCAACATAATATTAAAAAATTGAAATCACTGACCCGCGTCCATTTATCTTGGTTTCTATTTCTAAGGCAAAACTTTCGTGAAGTCTTGAGTTGTAGAATGCAAAATGGCATAATATTATTCCGCCTTTGCCCCACCACGAAGGTGAAAGCATATTTTTTTCAGCAAAACCCTTCCATAAATATGAATGAGATCCAATTTGAAGTTTGAAAACGGAGAATATCGTTTTATTCTATTCCCGTTTTCTCAAGGTGCTTATTCAGATTTCATCCAACATGAAGATAGTTATATATTCTTATTCTGTCTTGTACATATTGTTCTTCTCTTTCATCTTCTTCTTTCTCCTTTGTTCAACGGAAATGTTGGTAAGCATCACTACAAAATTCTTGGGAGTCCCATGTAAGATTGACAGTGAGGATTTCTTATGTTATAATGTTGTTGAATAAATTATTTACGTTCTATTATATGTGAAAATGTATTAAAGAGATTAAATTCATTATTCATCAAGTGATTATGTAATATACACTGCCCCACAAAATTGGCGGTGCGATAAATTCATCGCTCCATAACTTCTATATTTTTAAATATATCAGAGTGAAATTTGGGCTGAGGAAGCTCCTGTGTTTTATCAAGACACTTCCACATTGGGAGTTGTCTGTGCCGCCCCCATCGCGCTGGGACACATTTAAAGTGAAGAGAAATGTAATTTGCGAAAAAAATCGAGCACAAATATCACACTTCAAAATGTCACGTATACAGACTCAATAATGTGCACTCCAGTAGTTGAAATTTAAAAAATCTTCAAATCTTTTAGGACCCATCCCCTTCTCCTCCACTCCCTCTGAAATCGGTATATTTAAGATGTCCCAAAACTATGCAGGATTGTGTGTGCTTGTCCAAGGACAAGGGCTTACGTGTTTTTTCACCAATGGTAGAAACCATGTGCGAACCACTCCCTTCAACATTTCACCCCTTTTGGAAAATAGTGGTTTTCTCACGTTAATATCGCTTGATTCGTAATGAAAAGCATTGCAGTTAGTATTATTAGGCATAAGCAGTATAATTGTATTTAAAATTTAAGTCCCATCATCTAATCACCCCCAATGAGATGCTATCTACTCCCATCCCACTTAATTCACTCCTGTGAGACCGCAAGAAAATATTTTACGTTAATAAAATAGGGAATCGCTTGATGTGTTAGCATGCAAAAGTTCAAGTTAGTCACTCCATTAATTTTCCGCATTTTAATAAAAAATTGAGAAAAGTGTCATCTTTCACCCTTAAAATCAAATCCGTCTACCTGTTTAACAAGTTGTCGTAGCATTGCGACTTTGACCTTGTAGGAAGCACATATCCTCACTGTGATCGACGCATGACGTACTAGTTTCTCTTAATCTAATACATTTTTAAACACAGACGTTATGGAGCGATGAATGTACTGCACCGCCAATTTTGTGGGGCAGTGTATATCACTGTCGTATCGAAAGTTTATTGCCTTTAACACATTTGCACATAGAATATAATGTAATAGATAAATAGACAATCAGAGTGTGAGTGAAGTAAAATGTAAATAATTTATTTAGTTGTTATTTATCGATTGTATGTTACTTAGTGAATATGGGAAAGGGAATAAAAATTCCCATAAATAGCCAGTTTCATTCTTGTGATAATCCCGGTATAATTGTACAATAGACTGAAAAGATCTGGAACACTCACCTACGTCTAGACACAAGTAAAAATTCTATGACCTCACTATTACTTCACTTTTTATACATCGCGAATAACTTGTTTATGATTTGATTAGAAAAGATAGAAAAAAGGAAACAAAAAGATTTTCTTTTTAATTTTTAAAAGTACTTTTAGTATATGTGGTCGAACTTAGAGAATGTTTGTAATTAGCGTTGAATAAGAAAGATAATATTCTAGAGTTAGAAAACAAACGAATTAGTTTTAACGTGTAATGCAGATGAAATCTGAGTTCTCGTACTTGTCGATTTTGTCCTGCAGAATTTATAAATAAACATATTTTACAAAATTTAATAATTACAGTTTTTGTTATAACATTACCTTTATGTTTTAATTCAACGTCTGTAAAGCGCAACTCTTTGTAAATTAGAGAAGAAAACCTCTTTATGAAATTTATTCCTAAATCGTATTAAAAAGATAGAAGATTTAAAATATCACAAGGAATTTAATTGATCAAATTTCTCACTTCAGATGTATAAGACCGAATTGAAAAAAAATACAATTTATTTGTATAACTTCCAGCATAAACGTTTTGAAATAGATTGAATATTTGCGGCATCACAATTAAATCTTCTCTCACCACGAAACATTTGTTATTTTTGCTGCGTCGAATGATTTATTATCCTTCACGTTTAACACCCGTATCGATGTGAAAGCACATCTTTGACATATTTACGACTGTTCGTGGAATACAAATATGGTATCCCACACAACAGAATTAATCTCACCAAAAATGGTTCTTTGTGGGCGCAGGATTTTTAGGGCAAATTACTGCGTGTAGAGGTCGTTGTTGAAGCAGAGAAGAAGGGATTGAGTTGTTTTGTTGTTTGAGCAGAGCAAACGCAAGGTTTTGTAAACAGGAGGTCATTAAGGATTAGAACACAATGGGATTATAATAAGCTCAAAGAATAAATAATGATCCACAATTCGAGTCAGGGCGTACCAAGAAGATTATGAAATTCAATCTCTTTAAAGAAAAGTATTTGAGAATTGAGAATTGTTGTCTGTGCGTGGAAATTGGTGAAATTGTATATTTTTAGTTCATTAAGAATTCAGGACCAATTAATTCCCTCTTCTTTTGTGAGAAAAATTACGTGTTCAGATCGACAATCATCTCTTTTCGTACTGGTTTGTATTTTTCTCAAGATAATATTAACGAATGAGCCAGAGACTCAAATGAATAATACCTGCTTCACAATTCCTTTTATTAACTTTCATTCAGGCGCGCCACGGTATTTTCCTCCGGATCATTACATAGTTTGTCCAGACTGTACTTACGTTTCTAAGAAACGTGAGTGTCATAAACTCTCCCCTTGCACTCGCTTGTAACACGATCCTTCCACTTTTGTCAGTAAGACGAGTGCCTAAGAATTAATATCATTTTAATTCATGTCTCATCAAATCATTCATGTTATACTTACAAGCTAAATCAATTGAAAGTCACATGCGCTGCAATTAATGTGCACTCTTAAACTTTTTGTTAAAGAGTAGTAATATTATTCCTTGCTGTTGTTTAAGTTTTTGTTAACATATTGTGTTCTTTTTAATACTAGAAATGTATTAATATACATTCGAAGCAATTTTTTTGTTTACTATAACGTACATTCGGGTGCGACTAATAATGTGTTTTCGTGTAATCTATAGAATGTAAATAATTTGTTTTAATATATTGTGGTTTCCTTACTAATCCTGATCAGACTTTTTGAGGAATCTCAATTATATGACTAGCAACACTCCAGCCACTTCTATCCCCCACAATATTTTACCCTTGACTCATTTTATAATCATCTGTGAGAATCCTTCTGGAGGTTGAGGTTCAATTATAAATTCCGAGATCAACAGAAACCCTGACCTTCCACTAACAATGAGCAGCCTAGATTGCATACATTGAGCCACGCTCACTCCAATTCTTCTTTAACCACATTTATTTCCAATGGAAATATATTTCGAAGGGTATTCTTTCAGCAATTTCAGTGACACAGTGTTGCCAACTTTATACATACCATTCGTCGGTATTTTTCCGTTCTCCAGATCGGGTACATCACGAGGTGGCGACCCAAATGGTACCGTACATATCATAGATAATAGATCAGGATGTATGACAGTATTGCGAAGTGACACCAGTGACACCCTTGCTGAATGGATGAGAACTTACATATTGGAAAATCGCTCTTAAAAGTCAAGAAGAAGGAATAAAAATGTGATAACTTTTGGTCAGGTGAAAATGTCGACGAGTCGGGAAACGAACCCGGGACTCCTGCTTTGATCGCAGGGGTGTTAACCACTACGCCACCCGTTCGCCTTCCACAACCGTACACCATTTCCAACCAGACCTAAACCCCGAAAGATCTGAGAGAGACCCCCATACAGGAGATAAGTGGACCAGGTGGCACACTATGCTGCGTGCACTTAAGTACCGGTTTTACACGTACGTAAGTGTTAAGGTTCGTTATGCATATATTTCTTCCGTGTACCCTACACGTGGAGAAGATATGTGATAACTTTCGGTCAGGTGAATGGTGCAAACGGGTGGCGTAGTGGTTAACACCCCTGCGATCAAAGCAGGAGTCCCGGGTTCGATTCCCGACTCGTCGCCATTTTCACCTGACCAAAAGTTATTACATATCTTCTCCACGTGTAGGGTACACGGAAGAAAGATGCAAGAAATGTGTATATCCCTACTGCTAAATCTAATGTAAAAAATTTTAAATGACGATACAAAATCGTGGAAATAATACTATAACTTGTATCAATTTATGTTAGTCCTATGAAATGCAATCCAATTCTATATAAAAGGTAAGTCGCGTCCTTAGATTTTGATTGGGGCGATATGAAATGAGTGTAACAATACATCTCACCCGCCCTGAAATTGAATAAATTCAGTGTTGTTCATTAAATCAGGGTTACGCGTATAGTGATATATGTTCGTATGTTAACTAGTGCAAATGATTAATGTTTCTAAGGTCTAGTATTCAATTATCATTAGTCAATGCACATTGTGCAATGTCCGTCATAAATTATTCAATGACCTATCAAAACGCAAAACAATTCTGAATATTGGCTCATTGCTGATATGATAATTTGCGTTATCAGCATTTATTAGAAATAGAGGTCAAATTGAGCTTTCGCATTCGCGCTTTTGGTGACGTTTATTGTGAAAACGAACATTCCACTCTCTTATTGTGTACGTTTATAGCTTAATGAATTACTTAGCCATTAGAGAAGGAGAAAGTGATTACGTGACGATTATTGTTCTCGTACAGAGTTACATTTTCAACGCAAGTGCTCGTTTCCAGAGGAATGTAATCCAACATTACAATGGACTCAGTTTTAAACCTGCTATACCGGGCGTCTCATTAAGAACGAACAACAAATATTTCCTAAACGGATAAAGATATCAAAGTACGGTTTTCATCGTCGTAATATTTGACATTTTCAAATTGGAGTACTTTAAATCCCAGAAAATACAACTACAAACATAATGTTAATTGAATTTGAACGAATAATAACAGTGTAACAGAACAATGTGAATAGAATGAATGGAGAGAGAGTGACTTTGTCTCGCCTCGATACGTGGCCTTTCGGTGCATCGAAGTTGATATGAACTTGGCAGACTTATTTCCAAAATGTATGAATATTGGTGGCGTTGTTACGGTGATACTGCTCCTTGAATTAAAAAAAAAAACGTTATATCTTTGTATTCGTTTTGTTTTTGAAATGAAAAGCAACTCTGAAAAAATGTCTATATCTCTATTATTACAACACAAGTTTCAAATCATTGCTGTGAGTGAAATAATCAGTAATGTGTTGCGAGTTTTCACATTGAACAACGTACTTCGATATCGCCATCCTTTTGGAGAGATAGTTTATGTTTGTTTCAGTATATTGGGAAAAAATTCATTAATTTAATTAGTCAATAAATTTGAGAGTGACATTAATATTTTTACTGAGGTTTGTTCTGGAATATACTTAAGATTTTGAGACCTGGGAGAACATAGTAAAGTGTGAGAATCTGTTCGGCAGAACCGTTCAGATATTCAGGTTGTTCCTGAAATCCACATACAAACTTGTAGGGGAGGTAGAAAACACCAATCACATAGGAATCAGAATCACATAGGAAATCAGGATTCCAAAAGCCGCCTTCAAATGATACAAAGACATAATGACAAAGCAAGGGCACAAGATAGACAGCAGTATCAAGCGCTTTATTATTTTCAAAAAATGCCGTGATATCATTCAATAAAGTCGGTTGTTCGTGTTGGTCGCACCCGCCAGATGTCCTGCATCGAACTCTGAAGGACACATTTCACACATGTTCTGATGCACATGAGCGAGAAACTCACACAAAGCGATCGTGATTAAGTTAACCTGATCGCGATTAAAGAAATCGTGATTATTCCACACTTGAAGATTTTGGTATCTCTTTTTTTATTGGTCCCAAACTTGAAATTTTCGTTTCGTGTCTCTTTCGTTCCGGAGCGCTCAGCAGAGCCTCATCTTCTCCTTGTGCATGAAGCCACAAGTACGCGATGAGCCTCCAGCCAAGCAGCGGTCTTCGCGCTCATTCGTCTGCGTCCCTCTGAGCCTCGCCAGCCAGACCGCGCTCCAGTCTTTGATTTACGCCCTGTGGCGCCCCTCGCGAAGTCACCAGGAAGCTTATTTATGAGGCGATATATCTCAGAGATGTTGTAAGTGCAGACTAATACGAGAAGAGAGCACAGATTGACGATTGGTTACGAGAGTCGCTTGTATTCGTATTGTGTTCAAAATATTTCTCTTAACATAGCACCAAATGAATTGACGCGCCAATTAATTGTGTTGAAATACTTTAACACCAAGAGGGAGTTTTGCTACATTAAAAATATAGGTTGCAATCATTTAATTAGTCATTTTCTAAACCATTCAATAACACGCCTAAAGATCTTTTGATGTAACTTGTGCCGTGAAGCTTCGATACAGTAAACTCTACTTTTGTACACTACTCAATCGGGAAACAAGTGGCGTTCTCCTAACAAATTAACTGTGAAGAACGCCCACGTAGAACGAATGGTTGATAATATCTGCTGTAGCTTATGAAGAACATTAAAAATATGTTCTAAGTATAATTCTTCTTGGTATTATTTGTCTCCTTTGTCGATTAATAGCAATATTGAAGTTTTATTACAGATGTTAATTAAAATTCGTGTGCGGCGCGCTCCCCTTCCTCGTTAGACATATGACGTCATTCTTTAAATACGTGATTGCGAAACGGATGCGTTTCTCCGTATCAGAAAACGCTCACATGCTCTTGGAAAAACGTAGGGAAGGATTGTAATGAGAGTGGCGTACCCCGAAAAATGTATTCACCAAAAATTGTACATGACATTTACTTGCGGTGAAGATGGGCTGTTCTTTGATACTTTTGTCAGAAAACGTTGTTGCCACTAACACGAATGTAACACAATAAATCTTTGAACATCCATGACTACTTATTTGGCGGTTGCAGAATCACAAATGGAATTCACATATTGTAATACGCTACTAATGTATCAACTAATGACTTCTCTTTTTTTAAAGTAAAATAATTTATTTCTCTTAAATAGTTTATGAGAAACCGTTAATGAATATTGTAGCATTATTGTTTTCGAAGCTCGTTTTATTGGGATAGCAAATTTTTGCATATTACAGGAAAATTTACGGTTGGTTCTTGATTTACTTACGATCTTGATTTACTTACGATTTGATACGATCACCTGTGGGAAAAAATATTACTGTGAAATAATTAAAGCAATATTTACATAAAATAACATATTGCACTCAGAGTTAATCTATTGAAGTAGATAACAAGATTGTATCGGGTATTGGACCACGCGTAACTCATACGTATTTCAAATTCCAGTAGAGGTTTATCTCATTATACACGAATTTCTATCACAAGTATTCTAGCTTAATTTCACAACAATATTTAGCATAAATGTTGCAGGTTTCAATTCTACACATTCATAAAATATTCATTTTACTGTCTAATTCACTACAGTAACTATTTTCTAGGGGATTGGCAATTAATCGGTTTGTTCAAGTGTTAAGATATATTGAAAAAATGACATATTTAATCATTTTTTACACCAATTTTTCTCAATTAATTTTAAATATAACAGTGATTTCTATTCAATATGTATTAGAAACACAAAAATGTTTTTTTTTAGAAAGAACCTTTTTCTTCCTTCTTTGGGTAAAAAATAAGTTTATTTCTCTTTAAGTGTCCTGAAACTTTGTAGGGTAATATCTGTGACAACAAATTCGATTCATTTTGTTTGTTAGTTGTCAAAGGAACAATTTTTTTCCTACACATTCACTTTTTCAAAATCAGAGAACTTCAAAAATAATAAGTCTTATTGAAGATTTACGTTTAACTCGTAATGAAAGTTTTAAAATAGACAACTTCGTTTTTCTTTAATGACACGCAAACAATTAGTTAATGATAAATAACGAAATAAAATCGAAGAGATATTTTTCAAGTGTTTGTATAAATGGATGCGCAATCAGAGGGTCAAACTAAACTCTCATTTCGTTTCTCCACCCCTGGACCAACTGCCCTCTAGAGCTTCAGCATCCAATACTCCATCCTTCACCCTGCCTCCATCCACCACACTCTATTTCCTCATCCACCTGTCCCCTTCCTACCGGCGCCCTTTAGCCCTCCCACGCTGCACATCCATCACTAAGGGTTGCAATGGTGGTGAGCCCTGATCGATTCCTTGGCTTCGATTAGGGCGGCGTCGAAGCAGCTGCCTTATCGGCTGCTTCATCTGCTGGGGGCGCCCGCAGCCCTACGCTGTTAGCCCTTTGCGGAGCAGCGCGATGCATGAGAGCCAGACCCGACTGCCGTTGTATGCAGCGTACAGCTTCCTTCGCGAGGGAAACCAGCTCGAAAGGGTGGAGCACGGAGGCGACGGTTGCTAGAAAGAGACTTCGTTTGATAGCGCCGTGCAGCAACATAAGATTTCGATGTTATCAAAAAAGCAGTTACAAACTGCGTATGACCACATGGAGGAAAATAAACTGATTTTCTTCTCCGGAAGCAAGCAAGGGAGCATCCCATCAATTCCGATTAAGGGCCCTGAGGCAGAGAACGATTTAACATTTCAGCACACTCCTAAGATAATAATAAAAATAGTTCGGTGCGTGCTAAAATATTAATAGAATATCAACAAATTTGTATTTCATAAAACATAAAAACGTTATTTCTAAAGAACGCATTATTATCAAACTATAGATTACTTGGAAAATATTGTCTATAAATGTTATGTATTAAAATAATACTAATTTCGAGATTTATTATTTCATCTGACGCCGTTTCTAGACCCACAGAACCTATATAAAATCCACCTCCACCCGAAGGAAAACCGGAGGAAAACCCACACCAGGATTAAATTTCAAGGTATGAAATCTCACATTCAGTCACCTCAGATACAAAATAAGCATTAATAAGATTTTGAAAATAAATTTATCTTATCAAGGGCAAAAGCTATTTATTTGTCGGAAGTAAGCAAGGGTCCATTCGAAAATTTTTGTTAAAGAGCTCGAAAGAAACATGAGATAATGTTGTTACAGTAATACTTCATACAATCGTTTCAAAATACATCATAGATGAAGAGTTTAATTATAAAACTATAAGTATTATGATTATTAGATTTTTTTAGGGGGAATGTCAATGAAATGTTCATTTCCTTTTAAATAAAATGTTGGTAGAATATTGTTCCTTCAATTTCAAATTTAACCTTTCTCAACTTGACACAATGTTTATTCAATAGTGTATTAAATAAAATTACGTATATATTTCACTACATTTTTGATAACTATAATTTGTATATTAGTTCTCGGCAACAATTCATTGTTTTTTTCTTTTTTTATTTAATTTATTAGAATATTTTTGCAATTATTGAACAGTGCAATACTAATACACAATTTTTGGGACCCAGAATTATTAAAATTAGAATTCAGGTAAGGAATAAATAATATATTCTATTTTTTTAATTAAATATCGTTAATGTTAACTTGTATATCTTAACTTGTATAAGATAGAAGTGACATATGTCAGAAGCTCTACTAAAGTGATAATTTGAGTATTTATTTCTCTCTTACCTAGTGCGCTTTCGTGTACGCTTTCACGCTTCATTGTTTGGACTTGACTGCAATTGATTACTGCGCAATGTATTACTTTCGAAAAAAGAGAGAGGAAACAAATATGAGAGTATGTGTTGAAAACTAAAACACAACAATAACATCGTAAGTGCTTCATCATGTGAGATTGCCGTTCGCTCTTGCGCATTCTTTTTCCTTCTCTTACCAGCATTCAGTTACTGAAACTGCAAATTTTATACTCATTTCATGACGACAATTTTTATTGTAGGAATCTACATTTTAAACCACTCAGAGAACACGGTGTTCGGTTCAATTGCGCATTTATCATGGTCGACATAGACAAATGGTTCTCACAGTTTTCTCTTAATCCTCCCACGTTCTGTGGAATATGCTGAATGATATATTAGCAAAATTGATTTATATACCCTAGAGAAGGAAGCTAACTAAAGAAGACTTACGTAACGCTACTATATCAGATAGTGAAAGTGTGTCAAATTAGTAAAACCAGCTACGCCTGCCCTCTGCAAAGAACGTTCTCGAATAAAGACATTCAAAAAAAAAAATATCGCTACTCAATGGCAGTCGTAATTTCATAAAGGGAAATCTAGGATAGATTATGTTCTAGACTAGATTTGAACTGCTCTACTCTGCTTTACAAATTTAGTTTCATTATACCATGTGTAGCGAGAGGAAGAGAGTAGATATTTCAGACAAGGGTAGTTCGTCATGGTATGTGTAATTTTCTTCGGTCTTAAAGCTTTATCCATATTGAAGGTTTTATTGGATTTTAATCAATTCATTAAAGGTGTATAATATCGATATGGTAACTTGTTTTTCGTCCTAAGATTTAAATGAAATTATTATCTTTCCACTCTTTAAATATGATACAATTTGATACGTATTTATGAGCAATAAACATGGAAATACTAATTGCAATTTATTGTAAACATTTTGTATTCTCTAAGAGACATTTCCTTAAGTTTTTCAATGTTCCGAAAATGTGAAAGTATATTTTAAAAATTATCATTATCTGTGTTGTATCTTTATATATCTCATAATAACAGAAGCAGAGAGTCACGGAATAGAATCAACAATTCCATATAAAATTAAAATAAGATAAATATTTTCTAAGTTTGTTGAACAAAGGCAAATATGCTCACAAAAAGTGCATTGTATTAATTAGATCAGGAGCCATATGTACCAACTCACATTACTCAGCATTGTACACAAAATAAGAGCGATTCTCTGATATGAACACCAAAATGTATATTACCATGCAAATTATATCAAGGAAGATATGTTATTTAAACGGAACGTATTAAGTTGATGAAAGAAATCAATATAATACAAGGGAAAGTACATCACTTTGTGACGCAACTGTAGTGTTAAATGCACAATAACTGAAATATAAATTGTCGTACGGTGTAGTTCTTGTCTCACAAACTTGTACACAATAACACGTTTTTATGACCAGCACACTATTCCACGTTTGAAATATAATATCATCCCAAGTTTACGGAAAATTAATGTATCGAATGCGAGAAAAATGCACATTGTTGTCGATATCTTGAAATTGCCGAAGCTTCAATGAAAAAAAAAAAGAAAACAAATAGCGTCGTGAAATAAAATCTACCAGCGAGCAAGCTCCGACAAAGTCTCAAGTGAGGGTTTGGAAATAAAAATGCTTGCAAGCGGAGGAAGTCGATAAAATAACTTTTTTTTTTGCAAATTGTTCTTCTAACAGTAATAGACATTTTTAAAAATTTTGTTTCACTTATTTCAAAAGTTAAGTCGATTCATAAAGATTTCTTGATTTAACTTTCGAAAAGTACTTTTAAAATGACACTCAAACTTCGAGTGTTGGGCACTGCTGATAATACAAATTTTTGAATATAATACTTTTAAATCCGTAAAGGAAAGAGAAACTTTTTGATGGGACAGAAGACTCAAATCATCTTAGAGGCTTTCTACAAATTACGTGACACTCCCTGAGGGAAGGGGAGATAGTGATAGCATTACACTGCGTTACGGCGGAATAGGAAGGTTTTAATCTTGATGTTACATAACACCTGGTCAAAGAGTACATTGTATAGGGCGCAATATAGCCTCAGCGAGAGCGCAGATCAAAGATGAACGAACAAGTCTGTGTATCAAAATTTTGTGAAGAACGTTAGGTATAATAATTTTTAAGGTTGGAGTATCGCCACTGGAGTGTTATGGTGGGGAGAAGGGGTCTAAACGTTTTGCGTTACGTGACTTAGCAGACTCCATATAATGTGTTAAGCAAGAAAAATATGAAGTGCAAATGCGTAGGGACCTGCAGTGCAACTGTTTCAACGTATCACCATTGTATCTTCCACAAAACGTAATGTATCGGAAGTCCCTTAGTTTGTGAGCGTGACACCGCTCCACTCGAGCGGCACCATCGCCCGTCCGCTGCCACCGGTTGTCTTCACGGCAGAATCGAAGCAGCAACAGCAGTCAAGCGATTGCCGCTCCATGTCGGAATCAATTTCCTCTCTCTCTGCTCTCACGAGAGGAGTGCAAGCCGTGGAATGCGACGCAATTTCTCGTTCCACTGCTCTCAGCGTGGGGAGCGCGTTGCACCGATAAGACGAGGGAAGTCTCTCGGGAGAGGAAATCTCCCTGCGGTGAGCGCGTGAGTGGGTGGGGTATTGCGCTCGTACGCAGTCACTTGTTCCTTGGCGAATGTGATGACTGCTTTGGGAAACGCAGAGACGTAATCAACGTAGAGCCAACATACATACATGAACTGTAGCGATTTCACAGTACAAATTTTATTCAAATAGAGCTATACCTCACTGGAATTATGTCCAAATGCACGTGTGTCATAAAAACATAAAAGATCATTACACACCAATGTGTGTCATATAAGAAACGTCAGAACCTGAACAACAGTGACTTTCCATACTTATTACTACTTATTTGTTAGAAACAAGCTGCTCATGTATACGTAATAAAATTCAAATAAATTATTTCGAGTTCAACTTTTATTTCAACGTAATATGATTAACCGTTATTGTCGTCTTTGATTTAGATCTCAAGTCTATATCCTTTTCCCACTGATTGTACTACATTAGAAGATATGAAAATGATACTGGTGGCATGCGGAACGTCGTTCTTCACGGTTGCCGGATGAAATCTTCGCGCTCTCTTTACTATGTAATTATATTAATCACATTTATTATATTTAAAAATCACATTTTTTGATTTGCAACCACACCTGACTGCCAAGGACTTTACCCAGCACGGTTTACACCTGAAACCGTCTGGGAAACAGCACTTCGGTTCTCTCCTAGCTTCACATCTGACCTCACATCATCCACCTCCTCCATTACCTCCTCCTGCACGTACCTCATCTCCTCCTCCACCTCCCTCTACTTCTACCTCATCTCCTCCACCTCCCTCTGCTCCTACCTCATCACCATTTCCTCTTCCTATCTCCACACCCATTTCTTCTCCTGTCCCCGTTCTTTCACCTACTGCTTCCTCATCTCCCACGTCAACATCTATTCCTCCTGTCGCCCCCATACACCGTTACAACTTGCGCTCAGGAGTACGATGTGGTACTCGAAGGTGACAATCGCGTTCAGGTGCTGTGTGCGAGCTTCATCCGGAACTAGAAGCTGTACCAATTTCAAATTCCTCTCCACAATCTAACGTCGATTCCATTTCTCGTGAGTCACAAACTCTTTGCGAAAATAAAATAATTATATTTCATCATAATGTCCAATCCCTTTCAAACAAATTGACAGACATTGAAATTCTGGTACACGAAAATCGATTCGATTTGCTATGCCTCACAGAGCATTGGCTTTCAACTAACAACATCAACGATACTGCTATTTCTAATTATTATTTAGCAAGTTCTTACTGTCGGCAAAATTTTAAAGGCAAAAATCCCCACGGAGGTACGTGTATCTACGTTCGTAATGATATTTTATCTTCTCCACTGACAGGCTACGAGAACTTCTGCGTAGATAGTGTGTTCGAAATTTCTGCAGTTGAACTGACCGACACCGGTATTGTTGTTTTGTGTATTTATAGACCTCCTCAATCAGATCTTGACATATTTTTTCGGAACTTCGAAAATGTTTTAGAACATATCGCACATAAATCTACTAAATCTATCGTTATATGTGGTGATTTCAATATCGATTTCTTGAGTACATCCGACTCTGCACATTCACCAGTTAATCGATTCAAGAATCTTATCGACTCCTTCAACCTTATTACTACGATAAATGACCCCACTCGCCTCTCCGGCTCATCTCAAACATTGCTAGATCAAATTATAGTCAACAATGGAATCTCGTATCTCTCTGAAGTGTTTATCGCCGGATACAGTGATCACCTTGCTCAAGTATTGACTATTAATAATACACTAAAACCGCTTAAAATCCTTTACAAATTTACAAGAGAGTTTAATGACATAAATAAATCCATATTCGTAAATTATTTGCGTGAAGAAACATGGAAAGATGTTTACAATTGCCAAAACACCGACGACAAATTCAATGTATTTATCTCAACATTCCTAAAGCATTACAACTCTAGTTTTCCCATAAAACGCAAGTTTATTAACACAAAAAAATACAATAGATGGATCACCCTAGGGATAAGAATTTCATCAAAAAAACAAACGCCGTTTATATTATCTTTCAAAACGCTATAACCAACCACCCATTTCCATAATTATTTTCGTAAATATAAGACTATTCTCCGAAAAGTAGTCTATGCAGCTAAAGTTATGGAAAACGACAGGCATATACTAAAATCGAACAACCGGATGAAAGCCATGTGGAATATTGTTAACAATTACACGTCAACTTCTGAAAATCGCGAAGAAAATGTTTCTTTACTAAACGATGGCAAGATCGTGTCAAATCCTCAGGACATCGCAAGTTTGTTTAATTCTCACTTCTCAGAAGTTGGTAAAATAACGAACTCAATATATCCAAATCAATGTCCTCCAATTATTACCACCCACATACCCAATTCTATGTTCACTTCCGAAACTAACGCCAGTGAAGTCATGGGAATCATCAGCTCCTTAAAAAACAAATTTTCACGAGGCATAGATGATATACCTGAGTTTATTGTTAAATCTTCGTCCCACGCTATATTAAATCCACTCGTAAATATTTTTAATAGTTCTTTATCGGAAGGGGTGTTTCCCAATATATTTAAGAGAGCTAAAGTGAAACCTTTACACAAGAAAGGAAACAAACTTAATATTGGAAATTACCGACCAATATCTCTACTACCCACTTTCTCAAAAATCCTAGAAAAATTGTTCTATAAGCGTCTTCTAGATTTTTTATCAAAATATAACATTCTCTCTGACGATCAACACGGTTTTAGGAAATCCTTTTCCACTACAAGCGCCATATTTTCCTTCTTAAACGATGTTACCACATCTCTAGACAGTGGAGAAAATCCTCAGGGTGTTTTTCTTGACTTATCCAAAGCATTCGATGTCATCGATCACGGAATTCTCCTTACCAAATTGCATTCTTTAGGCATTCGTGGACTTCCACATCAATGGCTAACTTCTTATTTAAAAGATAGATATCAACAAGTAGAAATATCCTATACTAAAAATAAAATACTTGAGCGTTGTCTTTCAGAAACAAAGCCACTTACTTGCGGAGTACCCCAAGGATCAATTCTCGGCCCTATACTCTTTTTATTGTATGTGAACGACATGTCATCATCCACATCAGATTGCAAAATGGTTCTTTTTGCTGATGACACTAATTTACTATGTAAACACGCCAATGCTCAAAAAGTTTTGTCTAACCTTTCGACTTGGTTCCATGCAAATCGTCTCATTGTAAACACTGACAAAACAGTGTCTATGTCATTTCACAATAGTATCACAAAATCTTTACCCCAGGTTTCTCTTTCTTTAAACGGAACACAATTAAAAACTGTTACGAATACAAAATTCTTAGGTCTCCATATTCAAGACAACCTCAAATGGAATTGTCACATTGACAATCTTAATTCCCAATTAAGCAAATTGTGTTACGCATTCCGAATCTTAGTTAACGCAGTTAGTCCACGTATTTCCCGTTGCGTATATTTTGCAAACGTTTACTCCCATTTACGTTACGGCATTACCTTCTGGGGTAATTCCGGTCAGAGTATTCAAACTTTCAGAATTCAGAAGAGGATAGTTCGGATAATTTGTAAATCTCACCCCCGAAACTCTTGTAAACCTTTATTCAAGGAATTAAATATCTTAACACTTCCCTGCATTTATATTTATGAAACAGTCGTGTTTGTTAAGACCGAATTACTGAAGTGCCACCCTTTCTTTATACGAAACAGTCTCGTTCACGAACACTATACACGCAATAGTAGTAATATTCATCGCCCTAGAGTGTCAACCACTCTTTGCCAGAAGGGACCATACCATTCGGGAATCGATCTATATAATTCCCTGCCCAAGAATATAAAAGACATTATGAAATTGAATATCATCAAATCCACGGTTAAAAACTACTTCCTGCACCAGTGCTTCTACACTGTAAAAGAATTTATTGATTTTAACAAAAGTTAAATTCGTCTTGTACTTTATCACGCCATTGCTGTAGCACTTTTTAAATAACTTATAACAATTTCAAAAACTATTTTCTTGCATGATTGTGTTGCCGTATGGCTCATATTAATTTAGTTTTATGTGTACTCAACTTTGGCACGGTTGTGTACATTAATTCTGTAGCCCCATCCTGGCCCGGGTTTTTCTCCGTTTTTCCTT